>JBBPLX010001145.1:0-11049 GCA_038090015.1 Leccinellum albellum
AGCACCATGGGTGAATGAAGCAGCTGGATTTCCATTGGTTTTGGCTGCATGATGTGGTGGAAAAGGGCATCATCTCGCTTAGTTTCATTTCCACTGATCAGATGCCTACTGATCTGTTAACGAAGGCTTTGCCTCGAGTCAAAGTGAACAGCTTTTGCCAGATGCTGAGACTCTGTTGAACAGGGGGGGGGGGTACCTGATTGCCAGAGTTGCGCAATCAGGGGGGAGTGTTATTTCTGTTGATTTCACCCTCTTTTGACTCTTTTACCTTATAGTAGTGTTTGTAGCGCAGAGTGCTCTTCTCTACCATTACCATTGTATTCCACATGGTCAACTTTCCTATTCCCTAACTTTATTCATTGTTCTAGGCATTTGTGGTTGCTAGTTGTTGACCAGTATTTGCATCTATACTACATAAGCCTGGGAGTCCATTGAGGTGCTTCTTCAGTTTCTCACAGTGCACTCCAGTCTACTCCCTAAGGTCCCTTATCAGCAATTAGCTCGCACTGCTATGCATTCTGCCCTTATCATTTTATGCTGAGTGGTGGATATATCAGAGGTAGTATTACATCAGGCCTACTATCTGAGGTACTTTTTATGTTAATTGGTTACAATTTAGCTGAGATATGGTGAAGTAAACCTGGAGTTTGGTTGACTACTTGTGTTACGATTCGGGCTGAGCCTGAGGCTATCCCTTCAGTGGAGATGTCCTACATCTTACGTCGCATTCGTTTTTCGGTTCACCTTGTAGGGGAAGATGCCTTTGTCATCGATAACCCTTTGTAATACTTCTGTTTCTTTCTTTATTGTTTCTTTCCTTGTCTGTCTTCCTCCATCATTGTATTATGCGTCCCTTTTACCTTCCCTTTCCGATTCCCTCTGATCTTGTATTACACGTCCTTCTTCCTTTTATATCTTTCTCTTGTTCACTACTATGAACACAGCATGGTCTATGCACTCTACCTTACAGTATAAATACCCTTCATAGTACGATGGTGTCCCTTAGCTAGTTCTGTGCAATTGTAGCATTCTAGTTCCATCTGCCTCTGCTTGCGAGCAAGACCTTCTCCGAGTCGTCCCTTAGGCTTTGCCATTAGCCTACAACTCGAAACCCTAGGAACGTCTTGACGTGACTCTTCGTGAGATCCTCGACGTTGCCTTGTGGCGTATACCTTGTGAGCCCTGACGACATCTAAGGTTGACTATCGTACGGGTAGAGTCGAGAAGACTACCGTTTGTAGTGGAGCTGAATGCTCTAGCATAACAACTGAACTCTCCACTTGGGGGCTTAAACCGGACACTCGGAATGACAAAGAGGAAGGAGGAAGCAAAAGACTTTGGCGCAAAGGCTGGTTAAAGTTGGGGCTACCAGCTATGACCAGCTTGAGTATTTATACAATAGAACTACATTACATCCAGACTACATGAGGCATTTACGTATATACATTGTACTAGCAGGAGGTGTATATAATGAAAAGATAGTAATGTAATGTAATGACATAGTGATGTAGTGTTCCAGACAACTAGGATGGAGGGGTAGGTCACATGACCTTAGTCCACAGTCCAGGTCTGTTTGAAGTGGTTGGACTGATGTCCGGACCTTGTGCTGTACTCAGTTTTTAGTCTGGACAGGAGATTTACAATATATGGTCATTTTTAAGTTTGATGACTTAACCTATGTATCAATGTAGTGTGACCTATAAATTGCATGCACTTGAGCATTCTCAGTTGAGATATCTAACTTCTCAATTAAAATGAGATTATATCTTTATATATGCGGCCAAAATATCTAAATAAAGTCCAAACTTGTGGAAAAATTATCAACGATTATCAACAACAGTGTATAGACACAGGTTCTTCACTCATTGCCTGAAATTCAACAACCAGGCAACTACAACTGATCAAACCCTGAAACTCAGGCAGCTTGCAAGTGTAATCCAGTTGTTGTGAGTTGTACTCTGGTTCAGTTCCCAGTCTTTTACTGGCTGTGTAACTGGGAATTTAACCTGTTAGTTGTCTTAAAGCTTCTCCACAGCTTTGTGTTAGACAGCTGAACTGAGCAGCTGGAGTCCAATGTCAGAAACTATGTTCATGGGTACAATGATACATCACATACCTAGAGTCCAATGTCAGAAACTAAAGAGAAGGGACATTGGACTTGCAGGTACTTATAGGACGAGTACCTAACAATGATACATATCAATAGAGTACCACAATGTGGCTGACAGGAACACCAAAGGCACAGTGTGACTGACACGCGTGACTGACAAGTGGGACTGACAAGATGTGACGGTAAGCAATCACTCTATCCAACACCTTGTTGCTTCAAGTCCATGGTGACTATGGCATCTCTGACCCACATCTTTAATGCTGCTTTTAAGATAAATGAAGTGAATCCTAGTGCTACTTTTTTGTATGCCACAGGCTTTGCATCACACATGTCTTGTTTGTGCTGGCAGTTGATTCTTGATACGTTGCCATTGGGTTGCTTAATGTATGAACACCTTTATTTTTTTTTACCACAACCCAGTGCTTCAAATGCATCACTTGCCATGGCCTAACAGATAGTGGATGCTAGTAGTGCTGCAGTAACCCACACATTGCCTTGCCTGATGCAATTTTTTGAGGTGAAGTTAGGCTGTAGAAAAGATTCCATTATTGATTCCAAACAACTTTCTAATGTTTATTGATCACATTATAGGGCCCTCCAACAATTATTTTTAACAAGTTTTATAGACAAGTTGCTAATTAGTTGGTCACAACCTGTTATCAATGCCAATAAGACAGGAAAGGCTGCTAATCTATCTTAGTCTGCTAGGCAAAAATCTTGTCCTGGATGCTATAGGACCCAGTGGCTCTCTGTAATAGGGAGCTGACTACTTAGCTGAATGATCCATCAGCATAATATGATGTCATAAAAAGCATATGACATGATGCCAGTAAAAATGCCAGTCCTGATTCTTGAATGCCATGCATAGTGAGGGATGTGATGCATTCAAATAAACATTTTACTTCTTGTTTATGGGACCCATTTGAAGCACAACTACTTCTGAACTAGTGATCTTTGGTGCTTATCCATCATTGTCTTCCATACTAGCAGTCCAAGGTGTTGTCAAACCCAATGCATTCCAAAGCAGCTCAAATTGAAAGATGCTGATTAATAACCCATATCACTTTGGTGGTGACAATGAGATTTGGAGTTTCTTTGAAAGTGAAAGCCTATATATGTGTGTGTACTGGTGCCTTAAAGTTTGTACATTCACAGAGAAACAAGCCTGCATTCAGCTAATGCATCTCACTCATACTCCAGTTGCCAAGTACACTTCACCTGAATCTTCTCCAATCCATGTCACTGCTTGTTATGTATTGGGCTTTAACTGCAGTCCTGCCTCCTGCATTCTCTTGTTTTACTTTTTTCCCACATTCTGTTGCCCCTGCATCTCTATGAGCTTTTTATGCCATGTCTCAGAGGCTCAGGAGGGTGTCTCTCAGATCAATACTACTGAGCATTCAGCCAGACACTATCTGTCTTGCCAGTATTGGCAACATAGCATCATTTTGCATACTCTAATTGAAGGAATACCAGGTGCTATTGCAGCATGAGCAAATGAGTTGCCCTGTCAAAGTTGCAATGTAACAACATTGGGCTCTTAGTTCTGCAACAGCCCTATCTGACTCACCAACCAGATTTTCATTTCATGCAGGTTGGGTTGCATTAACCCCTTCTAAGGCAATGCATACAACTCTAGTTATACTCCCATAATGTGTTTATCCATTTTTGTGAAACAGCAACCTCAATGCCAGTTTTTATTCAAAACAACACCATCCTACAAGTGATGGCAATGTTGAAGCCCATCACCTGATTATGTATGAGGCAGGGGATAGCTCAGCATGGCTCTAGAAGATGAAACATCTTGTGTGAGCTGGGTTATAGCCTACCTAGTGCAGTGCATGGATTCAGTACAAGAGTAGTATACTTATCTGATAGCTAGTTGACTTACCTGTATTATATAACAGTGCTTAGCTTTGTCTGAGTTTGAATAGGAGTTTTACTTCTTTCTAATCAGAACCACTATGTTCAATCTAACCACCCTCAATATCTAACAATGTGAGTACTCAATTATATTTCTTATACTTTGAATCGGTTATCAGTCCTGAGCACCATTGCTGGTGTTAATGCTGCAACACAGCTTAAGGGTTGCCTGAAATAATCCAGAATGAATGCCATTGTACCAGCCATTTCACTCTGACATGGCAATGCTGCCATGCCTAGGCATGCTACACCAAGTGTGATGCTGATAATGGCAAAACTCCACACCATTCATGAATAGGGAAACTATATACCCTGGAAATGATGGGAAGTTGGATGTTCAGAGATGCAGTCCCTTATTCTATATTGAAAAGTTCTATAATGATGTTCTCCCTAGATCTAAATATCTTCATCCATTTTCAAAGATATATCTAAGTTCTCTGATAATAATACTACTACCACTGGGTATGCAAAATAACTGCTTTCCTCTGCTCCCAGAGTTTATTGAGCAAGATGATGTGCCCCCATCCAAATAGTATACTGAGAAGTATAAAGACAGGGATGTTCCCCATGTCCACAGCATTCCTTCCAACCAATTCACTCCTGATCAAGTTTAATGACAACAACCAAGCACTAGGATATATCATTGTCCCTCCCCTTAGTGAGGCACCAATGAAAAGCTGACATGATGCTATGTGAAAGAAGGACACAGCAATGGCTTTGTAAGATGTCCACCAAATTTCCTGCACATGGGACCCAAGTCAGCTTGAACACCCCCTACTGAACATGCTCTTTGATGAAATGCATATGCAAGTCCATGTGACAAAGCTGGTTATGATTGTAAGTAGTGGATGCAAGGGAGATCCACCCCAGCATTAGATCTTTGCACAGTATGGACAGCATTTGAATGAGCCAAAAGGCGAGAGGGCAAGGTATCATCTGGCCTCAGTGGAGGACAAAGCATATGATGCAGTAATGAGCCAGAGTCTGAACTGCATGTGAGATGTCAGCCTGAGGGCATATTGAGATGTAAAGAAGCTCCCCAATGAGCTTCTGGTATCCCAGGTTGTCGATGGGCAAGTGCTTGTCCACTGCATGCCCAAACAGATGATTGAGATCCATTAGGATTGACAACACACAATGAGATTCCTGCAGCCTGTACTCATGGCAGAGATGTGCAATGTTTTCCCTTTGATGAATCCAGACCTTTTTCCCCCTACCTGTCCTGCTTAATTTCAATTCCCAGGTATATGCTGACCACCCATGTCGCTCAAGCCAAAGTGGTCCTTGATCTAACTCTTGAACCCATCAAGAAATTTCCTGCTGTTGCACCCACCCAATCTGTTTGTCAATGTATCAGGCAAGACAAAACCCATTTCATATAAAATAGCAGAGAGCAGTTCATACCAATCCAGTGCCACCTGCTTCAAGCCATAAAGTGACTGCTAAAGCTTACAGGCTAGCACCTTACCCTTTCCATGCTGCTCAAAGCCCTGAGGCTGCTTCATATACACCTCCTCCTTCAGCTTCCTATATAAAAAGGCCCACTTGGTGTTGAAGCAGTCAAGCTTCTGGTCATATTTGGTAGTGAGGGTGATCAGGAGACAGATTAATGCTTGCTTGGTGACAATGCATATGTCTGATGAAAGTTCACCTTGGCAGGAGCCTGTGAGAAACCCTAAGCAATAAGCTGTGCCTTGAATGGTGACCTCTTCTTCAAGTCAATGGGCTTAAACTTGAATACCCAGCAGTTCCCAATAAGTTTGTGTCCTGCAGGTGGTTTAGTGAGCTTCCAAACTTTCATTTCATACATGATAGCCAGCTCCTTTTCTATTAGCTCTCTCCAATCCAATGCATTAGAGTGCTTGATGGCCTCATCATAGGTTGCCAGTGGGATTAGCATGTCATATCCAGGCATGCAGGGGTTATACTTTCTGTCACTGCAAATATCTTAGTAAGGTTCATCTACTGATATAATCATAAGTAATCTAGCAAGATCTGAAGCAGAATCTGTAGAATGCCTTGGTGATGATGAGGTTGGCTTGTTGCACAGGAATAACCTCTTCATTGATATTCCCATTGTCACTGCCACTGATAGATGCCCCCTCACCTGCCACTCAAGCAGCCCAAGCAGCATGGATATCTGTGAGACGTTGACACTGATGAGGCACAACAGGCAAGGGTGTAAGTTTGGGTAATGGTAAAGAGCAAGGAGACAAAGTGAGGATGCCTCCAAAAGCAGTACCAGCCATGGAGATGACAGGTGAAAACTGCCAATAGAGGAAGAAGGGAGAGAGCCCACCAGGGAAGAGTTAATGGGAGGGATAGAGCTGGGGGGTTAAATACAAAGTGACTCAGATCCCAAGTATAGAGGAGATAAAACAGAGCCTAAAGATGATGTCCTGCAAGTTGAAGAAGGTGCTGCCATGAATGCCACGCAGATGCCAGCCTTTGACACCATCTGGATAGCCCATGAAAAGCACCTCCTCAGAGTGAGGCCTATTTTTCTGCCAAACCTTAGGAGGAATGTGAGCCAAGCAATGTGAGCCAAAAACATGGAGGTGAGACAGGTTGGGAGGATGACCATGAAGCATTTCAAAAAGTGTCTTCTCACCAGGGAGCACATGGCTGGAAGAGAGGTTCCAGAGGTAAGCAGCACAGAGCTCAGCCTCCTTGAAGTACCCTGCCAACAATTGATTGCAGCATCTAACCAATGGTCCAGTTGGCCCATTCTGTGGCCCCATCTATCTGTGGGTGATAGGCACTTGATATTCAATAATCAATGCCAATGAGATGTTGGAGGTGAGTCCAAAATGTGCTCAAAAACAAGAAGTCCTGGTTACTGATTATGACTTCCAGCAGTCTATGGTGCTTGTATACCTCCACAAATACCAGTTCAGCCACCTTTTGTGCAGTATAGTCAGTTCAACTAGAAACCAGATGCACCATACCAGTTAGTAGGTCAATCACTGTGGTAATGGTGTTAAATTCACCATCTTGATTCTTTGACAAAGGTAGTGGGCCAATGAAGTCTATTCCAATTTGTTGCCATGGTTGTGATGGAACTTCAAGTATATGCAGTAACCCATGAGGGCTTTGGTTACATGGCTTACTCTGCTTAGATGTTGAGCAGGTTTTGTAGAACCGTTTATATCACAAATGATATCCTTCTACCATATGTATATATTCATACAGGTAAGCGAGGGTTTTGGCTGCTCCTAAATGAACAAGGACTGAGTGTGCCTGACTTATTAGCTGTCCATGAATGGACTGCCCATCAACCACAAGGTTAGGCACATACAATAGCTCTTACTGGTTAGTGTTTTAAAGTCCAGTCTGGTCTGGTTTTTCCATGTCCTAATAAGGCAACCGGACCACAACTGGTCTTTTTATTTTTATAGGCATTGCAACTGGCAACTGGTCTTTGAAAGACTGGTTTTGAGCTAATCAGCATCTGGTTGTTAGGCTAAACGGTGGCTGTACAACATTTAGTCAACATTCCCAGCTGTCAGATTAATAAACAAGTTTGTAATTCCATCCATAAATAGCTAAGATATAGCTGTTTTCAACTTGCATGTCAAAATTTCATTGATTAGTCTCTATAAAATTCAAATATGTACCTAAAAATACACAAAAATACACAGAAATTATAGAAAGTATATCTAGTTATGTTGTACCTGGTTGCCAACTACAGTTTCCAATTTTCAAAATCAAGGCAACTGGCAACTACAATCCAGTTGCAATCAGTTGCAGTCCAGTCCAGTTGCCAGTCTTTTGCCAGTTGCACAACTGGACTTTAAAACACTATTACTGGTTGGAGTACAAGAAGATATACCCATCCTGCACAGTGAAGTTATGGTAGTGAGACAGGTCTTGCAAGATGAGTACAAACAGTGGGTTATTGCTGTAGTTGTTTTGGATGTGCTGCAGCAGTCTGTCCTGATCCAGCATGGATAGGATGTCAGCAGTGTTGTTGCCACCCTCACATGCTGCTGCAGGTTCAGGAGGCTTGGGTGCATGTGTCACACCATGCCCACAAGCATCACACTTGTGAGGTTAGATGTGGCTTGATAATACAGCTGTTGCTGATAGGTAGTGCTTCTGCTCTCCTCCCTTTGGCTGTTCATGTGGCTTACAAAAGGACAAAATGGTCCTGCATCCAAGCAGCAAACTCAGCTGATGTTTCTGGGCAACCAGTCTCTGTAGGGGGCACAAGGGCCCTGTGCTGCCTGGGTGGAGTGGCATGAGAGGATGCTGAGGCAGCCCACAATGGAGGTATTGAAAGATCCCATCCACCACTGGCATGCTGACCCAAGATAGGGATTGGTGGATCCTGACAGGAACAACCACAACTTTGAGAAGGCAGCATGGGTGCACCAACCAAATAAGGCATGAAAGGACCAGTAGTATGTGGTGAAGCTGACAGTGGCCGTCACACACCAGCCTTGATGCCCACCAGGACAGGCATGGTAACCAAGTGGTCCAAAACTGGAGGCTGGTCATCATCAGCTAATGCAACATATTCTGATGGAGCCTGCACAGTGCCTGGAGCATCCAAAGAGTAGAGACAGGATAGAGCATCCAGCAAGATATTCTGCACACTAAGCACATACTGGATCTCAAAGTCAAACTCGCTAATCTTCTTGAGCCAGCAAGCTTGGCATCATCCAGTAAGGGTGCATTGGTTGCAAAGACAAATGAGCACCTTGTGATCCATTAACCAGACAAACTGAATACCCTGAAGGATAGCCCAGTACTGCAACATCTCTTCCACACCAGCAAGCATTTCCTACTCATGAACAGCATAGTTTTGCTGAGTAGTCATCAATTTGGCACTAAAAAATGTGGCAACCTTTGCTGTCTTCCAATCATTGCCCTGTGCAATCATAGCAGCAACACTGCTGATGCAGGCATTGGTAATATGCCAAATCAGTAGTGCTCCCTCACCATAGATAAGAGGCACTCGACAGTAATCTGCACACAATTGTGCATACTCTTTAATCTGAGCAAATGCATGTTGCTCTGTATTTGTCTAGTGGAATGGCATAGTATCACCAGTAATCACAGACAATACACCCATAGGCACCTGTACCTTATAAATGTCATCTGCAAGGAAGCCAGCAGCCCAAGAACCCTCCAAGTAAGTCATGGTTTGTTGGCATCTTCCAATTGACCACTTTATCAACCTTATTAGGATCCATCTGAATCCCTTCCACATTGATAACACAGCCAAGAAGCTTCATTTCCTTGCACAGGATGCGGAGCTTAGACTCACTAAGATACAGTCACTCCTGCTTTAGGATAGCAATAACTGTGCAAACATGCTGAATATGATCTTCAAGCATTTTCAAGTAGATGACAATATTATTCAAGTACACATCCATCCAGGTACCAAGGTATGGGCTAAACAAGTAGTTCATCAGGGCTTGGTATGTTGCAGGTGCATTACAATCGCCAATCTGAATAACTGGCGTGCTGACCATGTTACCATCAGATATGGTGACAGCTGATCAGTCAACATGCTCAGGTACAATATAAATCTGTTTGCATGCATTTTGTCCATCAATTATTGAATGGTATCTGCCTTTACAGACATGGTGCAAGATGCTATCAATATCTGGCAATGGGAAAGATAGCTTCCATGTATTCTGGTTCTGAGCATGCAAGTCCACCACTGTGTGGAGTGTCACTTCCAACCTTTTTAATGAAAAGCAGGGGTACAGTATTTCCATTTGTGGCAACCTTCCAGCATCCTGACTTCAGGTAGGCATTGCACTTCTCAGCCCATTGGGGTCACAAGGCTTTTGGACATCAGGAGGCATACCATGGATAGATCTTGTCTGGGTCGATCAATGGGATGGAATGGTTGATTGCACACATAGGTGGTAGCTCTGTGTTGCTTGCCTTAGCATACAGTGGCTTAGCAAGTTCATACAGCTGCCTCCAAGCCTCTTCAATATGTTCATCAAGAAACACATGACTCCAAGATTTGCACCTGATTGCCATGGATTGATTGTGGCTCTTTGCAGCCAACAATAACATGAGCATCATTGAGGCCAAGCATGATCTGATGCTGGAACATAAATGGTGTTCCCAGAATCAAGTCATAATTCTGTAAGCTCATAATGTCAAAGTATCTCTTGACATTGAAACCCTGATACTGAAGTGTTACTTTAGTGCCATAGTTCACCTTCAATTGAGAACCCTGCACTGCCAACTGGACTGTCAGCAGTTTCACAAGTTCAACATGCTGGACATTCAATTGCTCTGCTAGTGTTGTCAACATGAAATCTGCAAACCATTTGAAGTCCTTGGGCATGTCTGAGTTCTGTTCAAGTGCTGGGTAAGTACCAGTTTTGACCTGCATGCCATTCAACTCTATGTTCTCTGGCCAGTCACCAACAGGGCTCCAAATAATGCCAAGCCATTCAACAACATCTGAGCAAGGTGGAGGGTCTACTTTCACATCATCCTCATTATAGAATACCTGGTGATAGTAGTCCCATGTGATCAGGATCCTCCCAAGGACATCATCACTTTCCTCTGGCTGAAACAGCCACTTGGGGAGCTTGAAGGAATCCAACTACTCCTCAGTGAGTTCCTGCATCCTGTAATGTTTCTGTAGTATACAATCATACCAATATACAATATCAAATTTCTCTGTTAAAGCCATAGCAATTGGCACTTGGTCCTGTAAGAGTGGGCTATATCACAAATCTGTAACCAGTATAGATGGATAGGATCATCTTCGTCCTCCCAAGTCAGACAGTTGAACCAGTTGTCCTGACCTGGTATCCAATCCTCACCAAATGCAATGCTTGGCTGAGTACTTTGATTATCCAGCAGGCCAGGGGTTGACCCATTTGCATGTCATAGACTTGGGAGCATCTTTGCTCAGGCTGTCCTATCTCTGTATCTGAGAGTTTCTGAGTATACCAAGCACTTGGTGAGAAATAGGTGCAGCAACCTGGCAGTGTTATGTTCTCAGAACGCCATCTGCAAGTGGTCCCAACCACTGA
>JBBPLX010001146.1:0-11047 GCA_038090015.1 Leccinellum albellum
AATCTCCTATTTCCTATCATTTGATTATGGTTTCCCATATTTAAGCCTGAGCACCTCTTTTAAAAATCTAAAAAAAATTGTTTTCCTTTTCTTTTGATTAGTCCTCCTTGTATTCTATTCACTGCATTGGTACACCTTCAGACCATATATTATTTTTGGTGCATATTGTACCGGATAAGGGTTCCTGACACATTGGCCGCGTTGGTGGCATTGCAGTCTGAGTCATTTTGACTTGAGTCATGTCTTGGGTGTCCTCTGAAAATTGAATGCCATGGTTGCTAATAAACTCCTCCGGAGCAGAATCGAATCGATCGACTCAGAGAAGTCCCATTGTAGTCATATGTATGAATGAACAAAGAGCGAGTCAAATCGAATCCATAGTGGCCATCGAGATCCATGTCTATCTTTGTATTAACCAACTAGAACAGTAGGTCATGGCAGTAGTGATGACACACTGACATGGCAGACCCATGGCATTTACAACCCCCGGGCCCTCCAAATGACAAGGACAAAATCATCAGTAGAAGAACCAAACTGTCGTTTTGAAGCACATCAACACTGTAAAAACAAAAAAAAATCATACGAACCTGTCCTTAGCATACCCATTTCTTCGAATTTATTATTGCTGATGTGAACGTGAGTGACGGTCGTGAAATAATCGTGACAAAGTTAGACAAAGTTCTCAGATGGTCGGTCAGCACAACGGCGACAGGCACCCCGAATGTTGGAGAGACGGCGCTGGATGGATGATAAAAACACAAGTAGAGAGGAAGAATGATTCGAAACTCACTCGGATTGACTCGGCAGGAGGAGGGGGTATCGGCATCTCGACTCGGAGAAATATAGCAAAGTGAGTTGAAAAGGAATACCTATTTTACAATCGAACACTCCCGACTCGATATGAATCAAACATTGCGATCAGAAACGATACAATAAATCACCTTCAATGTCGTTGGGAATCGCTGTCCAGTGCCATTGTCCAACTCGACTCGCCTAGGAGAATTCTTGAGTCGAGTCGACTGGTTTACGTCTCTTCAAGATCTCAGTCACCATGACTGCGCTACTAGTACTAGACTATGCCGTGATTAGTTGATGACGATTTCGATGTAAATACACACACCACCATGCTGTGAGACTCGACCTGGGGCTTATTTCGTGTACCGTAGACGTGGTGCATGTTGAAGTTGCTGTCGTTCAACAAGACAAGCCTGATATTGTTGTTATTCATGTCGTCGTCAATGCAGCAGTTCAAGAGCCTAGCATGAAATGGTGTGAACCGTGACAGAACAAAGTACTACAACAATAAGATACTCACCAGTGTGACAAGATTCTCCGACATCGTCATTGTGCCGCGTTCTCTGGCCCGGCGCGCCATCGATGACAAAGAGGTGCCATCTTCCGAGTCTGGATGGCCGTTCTGTCCGAGAATCCGATAAGCGAGCTTGCGGTTGATGATATGGTAGAATAAATTCGTACATATGAGGACTGAAGTTTGAACGCCGACACCACTCTACCAACTTCAACTCTATAACTCCGGAGTGAAACCGACCGTCGAGACCTGTTCAAAATATAAAATTTGCTAGACCACAAACGAAAACGAAAAACGACATCAAACTCACCCGATGTGACCCACGCCAACTATCCTCCCAATCCTACTACTCTCTCGAGTACCGTGACTACTGTGATGCCTTCGCTACCTGTTGTCGTGGCCTAATACACGGGTGATGTGGATTGCGGTGAATCGTGATTGAGGAGTGAGCGATATTTATGTGATGTAGAGGATCGATGACATCCGTTCGTGGTCAGTTGTGTGTCACGCATCACGCGTCACACACAGAATTATTTTGTCACATGATCTCGCGTTTATCCATTCAGATGACTAACGACTTATGTCAGACGTCTATGAGAGAATGCGACTTGAAGTAACGCAAAATGAACGAATAGGAACCGATACACCTTCAATGAGAGAGCTTTCTAAGAATCTAAGAGAACTAGTAACAGAACTAAGTAACGACACACCCGAATACCATAAAGTCAAGACGTCAATCGTGTCAACGAACGCGTTAATCCAAACTCTGTTGAAATCGAACACGCCATCATTTGCCTCAAATCCACACATAGATCGATTTGCTGCAAAATACAATCTCGAAATTACCGCAAATCTGAGTGAGTGCGCGTTTGCGGTATTTTCGGGCTTGTTAATCAACTAATCAACGAACACGATCACACAAAAGTCGGAAATCAAACCTGTCATTTGCCACAAATCCATACTTGTGTTGATTTGTGGCAAAACACGACCTCGAATTAGAGGATACGGATGGCCGCAAATCGACGCATTGTCCGGATTGCGGTAGTCGAAGAGGGTGGTCTAGTTTGTGTCAGACAATAGCATATCGACGCATATCGACACTGTGTCTGGATTCCGGTAGTTGGAGAGGGTAGATGTGTACGCGTTGAACAATAGCATATCGCCGCAAATCGACACTTTGTCTGGATTGCGGTAATCGAGAAGGTTAGAAGACGTGTTCTTAAATGATGTAGAACAACATTATGATATCTTAGTATTATTCAATATGTGATGGTACTACACACGCTCCAGGCTGGCAGGTTGTTTCGAACACGCTCATTTACTATTTATACATACATCATACAAATAACTGTACATATAGGAATTCGTGGTTTGATTTACACGGTGAAAATGCGTGACTCCGAGGAGTCGGAGGTGATCCACTGGCACGTAGTAGTACCGTACCGTACTGTCACTACTAGTACTAAGTCCATAGTACTAGACTCCATACTAAATTAAATATATAGTGAGTGTGTGTGACTCCAGAGTCAGAGATTTGAAATCAACCAGCAGGATATTACTTACTACTTACTAAGTCCTTAAATATGTGGTGAGTGATTTGAGAAGAAGGCCAGCTTGAGTGTGGTACTACTAGTACAACTTGAGGAAGAAAATGAACAATTGGAATGGCCTCTGTCAGTGATTGGCATGGATTCATGGCCCATGGGACTCAGACTCCGAGTCGGACTCGTCAGAGGGGGGGTTATATACATTAATAACGTCTACCTGGTAGTAGTAGTGTTACACAATCGAGGCATTGGAGGTTGCCCATTATCATATTCACTTTGAGCTCAGAGCAAGGGCCCAGGTGATCCTGATAGAATGATTCAGAGCTTGAAAGGGAGGTTGTTATTTTTCTTTCGCAGACATTGTGCCATAATCTCCTATTTCCTATCATTTGATTATGGTTTCCCATATTTAAGCCTGAGCACCTCTTTTAAAAATCTAAAAAAAATTGTTTTCCTTTTCTTTTGATTAGTCCTCCTTGTATTCTATTCACTGCATCGGTACACCTTCAGACCATATATTATTTTTGGTGCATATTGTACCGGATAAGGGTTCCTGACACGTTGGCCGCGTTGGTGGCATTGCAGTCCGAGTCATTTTGACTCGAGTCATGTCTTGGGTGTCCTCTGAAAATTGAATGCCACGGTTGCTAATAAACTCCTCCGGAGCAGAATCGAATCGATCGACTCAGAGAAGTCCCGTTGTAGTCATATGTATGAATGAACAAAGAGCGAGTCAAATCGAATCCACAGCGGCCATCGAGATCCATGTCTACCTTTGTATTAACCAACTAGAACGGTAGGTCATGGCGGTAGTGATGACACACTGACATGGCAGACCCGTGGCATTTACGACCCCCGGGCCCTCCAAATGACAAGGACAAAATCATCAGTAGAAGAATCAAACTGTCGTTTTGAAGCACATCGACACCGTAAAAACAAAAAAAAATCGTACGAACCTGTCCTTAGCATACCCATTTCTTCGAATTTATTATTGCTGATGTGAACGTGAGTGACGGTCGTGAAATAATCGCGACAAAGTTGGACAAAGTTCTCAGATGGTCGGTCAGCACAACGGCGACAGGCACCCCGAACGTTGGAGAGACGGCGCTGGATGGATGATAAAAACGCAAGTAGAGAGGAAGGATGATTCGAAACTCACTCCGAGTCGGCGTGACTCGTCGAGAGGTGTATCGGCGTCTTGCTTGCGATCAGAAACGAGACAATGAGTCACTGCCCACCTTCAACGTCGTCGGAAATCACTGTCCGCCACTGTTGTCCAACTTGACTCGTCGAGGAGAAATCTCGAATCTCGACTGGTTTACGGTCTCTTCAAGTTCTCAGTCACCCACTGCCGTGACTTGCGCGCCGAGTCCCGTGATTAATCGACGACGATTTCGACGTACTAAATACACACACCTTGAAGCTGTGAGACTCGACATCGCCGTGCCACTTATTTCGTGTACCGTATACATGGCACATGAAATTGCTGTCGTTCGACAAGACAAGCCAGAGCCTGATCGAGAGCCTAGTATGAAAAGGTGTGAACAGGGTGAAGTACAATGATAACATACGCACCAATGTGACAAGATCCTCCGATGCGTTCTATGGCCCGTTGAATCAACGACGACGGGGAATGCGACAAAGAGGTGGCATCATCTTCAACTTGAAGTTCCGAGTCTGGATGGTTGTTCTGTCTATCCAATGAGTGAGCTTGCGGTTGATTCGCGAGACCGAGTGATGTGGTCTGAGAATAAATCCGTACGTACTAACGTACGAGGACTGAACGTCGTCGACACCACTCTACCAACTTGAACTCGAGTGCTTGAAAGCGTCGTCGAAGACCTGTTCAAAATATAGAATTTACTAGGCCACGAACGAAACCGAAAAATGATACCAAACTCACCCGATGATTCCAACGATCCTACTATGCTCTCGAGTACTGTAACGCCGCTGTTCAGTCACTGCCTTTCTCTATGCATTGTCGTGGCCTAAAAGACTTCGAAAACAGACCGCAAATACACGGGTGATGTGGATTGCGGTGAATCGTGATTGAAGAGTGAGCGATGTAGAGGATCAATGACATCCGTTCGTGGTCGGTTGAGTGTCACGCGTCACGCGTCACACACGGAATTATTTTGTCACATGACCCCGTTTACACACTTAGACGTGACCAAGTATGGCGTGCGTCTATGAGAGAATGCGACTTGAAGCAAAGTAAAACGAACCAATAGGAACTGATGCATCTTCAACGAGCGAGCCATATAACTGGTAACAGAACGAAGGAACAACACTGGCACACTCAAATACCATCATACTTGCGATTGTGGAACAAAGACGTCGGTCGTGTCAATGAACGCGTTAATCCAAACTGTGTTGAAATGGAACACGTCATTTGCCGCAAATCCACACATAGGTCGATTTGCTGCAAAATACAATCTCGAAATGACCACAAATCTGAGTGAGTGCGCGTTTGCGGTATTTTTTAAGTCTGAAATCAAACCCATCATTTGCCACAAATCCACACTTGTGTGGATTTGTGGCAAAACATGATCTCGAATTAGAGGATATGGATGGCCGCAAATCGATACGTTGTATGTATTGCGGTAAATGAAGAAGGTAAACTCGTTCATGTCTAACGATAGCTTATGGCCGCAAATCGACACTTTGTACATATTGCGGTATTCGAGGAAGGTATTCTAGTTTGTGTCGAACAACGTCGTATCGCCGCAAATCGACACTACGTACTGATTGCGGTAGTTGAAGAGAGTAGACACGTTCGTGTTCAAGTTGAACGATAGTGTATCGCCGCAAAACGATACTTTGTCTGTATTGCGGTAATCGAAGAGGTTAGAAGACCCCGTGTTTCTTAGATGATGCTGAACAACAAACATCTTAATACTATTCGATGTGATGGTACATACACTCTCGTTCGAACACGTTCGTTTACTATTAATACATACATCATACAAATCACTGTACATCTAGGAATTCGTGGTTTGGTCTTGCAGCAACGACGACGAGTGAAAAAATATACGTACCGCCAACGAATTATTTAACAAGACGGAGCGCCTTCGGATTCCTCCATGTCCGAGTCGTCGATCTGAAAGGAGGAAGTAGCACCGCAAACTGGAGTAGAAGTGTGATCTCCGATAGTGTTGATACGGGGTCGCTTCTTGTTAGAGGGAGCGCGTGGAGCTTGACGAATATGATAAGGACAAATGAAGCAGAAGGAACTTGAGGACGAACTCATGCGAGATCACACTGATGGGTGCATTGCGTTTAGCTTCGTTTGTGCCAGACGGTGGCAGAGTGTTTGACGATTCACGATCTTCGGTGTGAGGCTCTGTGACCATTGCAGTGTGATCGAATTCGAAGCGATGGTAAGTAACTTAGAAATCACATACCGAGGGACTTGGACTTATCGACGGTGTCGAGAGAGTTGTTAGCCATCGCTGATCGGTAGAGTCAATATCATTGTCGGAACATGTTGTAGAGCCTGAGATAGTCACGAACCATCGATGACTAGAGGACATACAGATTAGATAGATGACCGTGAACGACCACGATGGATTAGTACTTACCTTTTTGAGTCGCATCGACCGGCTGTACTGGATCAAGTCCTGTTGTAGGGTATACGGGACATGAGCGATACGGAAAGGAGACTCGTTCGAATGACTCGGACTTACTTCGAAAGTTCTTGTCGAGACCAAGAGACTTCAAGTGTTCCTCTGTCTTGGCAGCGCTGAACATGCATGAATATACTTTGACTGTTGAAGATGCGTTGTTGACGTCGACGTTTGAGGGTGTTCCGTCCATATCGACCTTTTCTTCGAGTTGGTCTCCGTCGTCGACTACCCAAGAGAAAACGAAGTTGTCTTCCGGTGGAAGTTCGTCTTGAATTATAGTGTCGACGTCCAACGACTTCTCGCGACGTTCATATGAGCTGATGGTAAGAACCTGAAAGAACGAGTGAGAGCGTGGGCGAGTAGAGTAGTAACGTTATTAGATACGCACCCTGATGAGTTCTCTCGCTTTTTCCTTGACCTCGGGACGCATCGGTTTGCCGCGCGACGGAACAGAAGTTTCTGCTCCCGGAAGGACGTTGGACGCAGAGGGACATGCTTGGATCGCGCGAATGAGCTTCTGGGTGGATGCCTTGTCTTGTTCACGAGTCATTCTACGATCCATGCGATCGATTTCGCCCAGGATGTCGAACGGAATCTACGCTTAGGACGTGCTGATGGCCTTTATACGTGAGGGGACACTTCCAGAGGCGCGTTCATGTGCTCTGGTAATAAAAAAGGCAAGTATAGCCGTTAGAAATGCGGGAAACAAAGAGTGGGTGTTGGAACCCAAAAGCATAAGCCACCCCAGCTGGGTAACGACACGCCCATGCGGCACAGAGAAACAGACCGGTGTGAAAAGAAGCATGTTAGGCCGAGCGAGTGAAAGGCGGCGAGGCTTGGGTTAGCAAACGGCGAGTCACTTAACTCAAGAACGGCGCGTGCTTGGGACTTAGAGCGGGGCGAGAAGCCGCCAACGGCGGTTGCTTGGAAGGGACGCCAACCCAACCACGAAAACCCACATCTATAGGGGGCAGGAACAGAACCGGGCCAGCGGGACATGTGCGCCGGAAACCGCGGGAACGGGCTGTATATGATCAGGTTAGCTTGGTTTCAAGAAACAGGAGGCGATTAACCCAAGGCAGGTGAAAATCCTGGGCATCTAAACCGTTAGGCGTGGTTGTTGGGATGTTTCGATGCCAAACGCGTTCGGGTTCTCTATTAGGACCCGGAAGCGTGGGTGGCAGGCGTGCGTTCAGCTGTCAAAGGTTTGCCCCAGTGAGAAGTGCTAAAGCTCAAAGAGGGGGTAGCGTTGATCAGGGAAGAAGTTGGGGTGCCGAACGCGTGACTCACGGGTTGGGCATGGCGGAGCGACAGTCTGACGAACAAAGCGAATCGATTGGGCTATTGGGACGATTATTCTATCTGCGTAGGGCTGGGTGTGCACGCGTGGAACTGGTGGGCATTCCGCGGGAAGCTAACGCCCATGATTATTAGGGCCGTCAGCCCGTTGCAGTTCGATCAACGAACTCTGCTAACGTTCAGACCTAACAGCTAGTCGGGGGGCATGGCTTTCTTTGGCCTGAAGGGGCGCTGGCCCCACATTGGGCGGGGAGAATATCGGCCGCGACATCCTGAATGCATGCATCAAACCTGGGGTGGGTGAGAAGAAACTAACTGCGGCGCGACGTTTGGTTAGTCTACGGTTTGGTTGCTCAGCACGCAAGCCTACACGGTAACGTTCTGCGCGTCTCGTCACGGCGGGTGTCTGCTGGCCGGTTGGTTCGATGCTTGGTGTGCCAGCGTGCCGCGGTCTGGCTCCGAGTCGTCACAGCGGCGTAGAGTTTGCTTTGCCTAGCGTGCCAAAGGTCTGGCTCGTCACAGGCTGGGCGTCCCAGGGGAACGGGTTGCGGGGCCGGTTATCTCGCGTGCCAAAGGTCTGACTCGTCGAGGTGGCATGGGTTCTGCGTTGCCTGGCGTGCCAAAGGTCTGGCTCGTCACAGGCTGAACATCCCGACGGAATGGGTTGCAGGGCCGGTTATCTCGCGTGCCAAAGGCGTGGCTCGTCGAGGCGGCATGGGTTCTGCGTTGCCTGGCGTGCCAAAGGTCTGGCTCGTCACAGGCTGAACATCCCGATGGGATGGGTTGTGGGGCCAGTTATCTCGCGTGCCAAAGGTATGGCTCGTCGAGGTGGTTAGGCAAAGAGGTGTTCGGATGGGCGGGTGAAAACTTCACCAGCATCAATAGCTACAAACAAATAAAAACAGTCAGCGCCTGTAATTCCCACGGTTGGTCGGCCCTGAACAACGCTGCTGCCCGCACACCTCACGCGTTACCGCGTCCACAACCCTGGGCTCAGGCCGAAGAGGAAGCGAATATGAACCGATTGCAGTGCCAAATGTTCGTTTTTCCCATAGACTCGAACAAAGCCTGAAAGTTTCATGCAACTCACTATATTGGCGCTGTTGCTCCACCCATTGCGACATCTTGCGTTAGATCTCGGTTTCGATTTTAGGCTGTTGCGAAAATTTGGCGCATTTCACTGCCTACGACAACTTTTCTATAAGTTGGATGACTGCTTCAAAGTCTGTGATCCTGCGCTAACCGAGTACCATAAAGGACCCTTGACTTGTCCTTTTGCTCAAATTCGAAAGTTTTGATTAGAGGGACCTACGTGGGTGCGGAAGACAGTGACGTCCCCAATGTATTTCCTGAAAAGTACTCAGCACTGAGTTCCAGGATCTTAAGAACCTAAATGCGCAGTCAGGGATCCCACGAGATAAAGAGCGGAGTGGGAGGGCGTGAACGATCATATCGGGCTTCAGCAAGCCGGCCTCATACTTGCTCCGGATAACCCGATTCAGCCGTTCGTCGCGCGACCCAGACTCTTGGTCCGCCGCGGTCAGCAAAAACTTTTCAGTTTTGGTTGCTGAAGGGAGGAGCGGGGGCGTCGGCTCTTGAGGCGATGATGTCATCGGGTGCGAGTCGGCCATCGTCCCTGTCGTGGTCGTCATATTGTTCGTTGCGGTCGTCGTCGTTGTTCCCCTCAACAGATCAGTGGCCTGCGTTGGTTGAGTGACACATGTGCTTGCAGCAGTATCGACCGGTTCAGGATATGACGGCGTCGACATCAAGGAGGGAGCCACAGTCTGAGACGGTGTGAAAAAGGACCCGTCGTCGAGCGTCTCCAGAAAGTCGCTAAGATACGCGCCGAAATAGGTCATATCGAACAAGACGAAACGAAAGAGAGAAGCCTCTCTAGGAACGCACCTGAGGACGGAGAACTCATTACCTAAAGTCTCAGGCTGGTAGAGAAATGTATCATGCGGCACGTTCACGGACCACGGCGAATTCGAGGGCTGTTGCACTGCGGGGCTGCCGTATACGGATTCTGAGAACGTTCGTTATGAGACCAAGCTAGCCTGGCGGAGTAGACGGAAAATCACATACGGGGTATGATTCGTGCGGTCGTGTCAGCGTTGCTTGTCGTCGTCGTCGATGGGGGCGCCGATTCCTGCTTGTTTTTGGGCGGCCGTTGCTCGTCACGACATAACTGACCGATTTCGCGCTTGATGCTGCGGAGGGAAAGGTGTGAACCATGAGAGCAAACAAGACGGGCGAGATTATGATACATACCAGCGCTGGCATGGGCGGCCCTCGTCACAGGTCATGTGGCTGCGACGGCAGTACAGACACGCGTGATTGACCTTGCGTCGCTTGGTCGTCTTCTTCTTCTTGCCTCCCGCCTCCTCGTCGTTGGACAGGTGATCGTGCTCGAGGTCGTGGCGATTAGCGGCGGTCTGGCTAGCAGACGATATTGTCGTTGTCGTGTACAGATGCGTTGAGTAATTGTTGGCCGCCATGACTTATGGTCGCAAGTACTGCTGAAGGCCTTGGAACGCTGGCACGACAGAGATCGAAAGAGGGTGCTCAAACGGGCTCTGCGAGTGACAGCATATGCATGTGTGTCTGCAGCAATGATTCGCTCGGATCGTCCGACCGCCCTCATGAAATCGGGACCCCAACCACCCGAGCACTTGTGCCTTTGCGCCTCTCGTCTCCTTCGATTGCACACCTGAAACGCCCCGCAAGGTGAACGGCGTGTTGAGCATATAATAACGATGACAAGCGCAGCCAATATCCCGCCATAATATTGGCGCACGTGCGCCGCTACGATTATTTAATGTCAATCTAATACATTCTCCAAATCGCGTAAGGTGCCAAATCGGAGTCTCCCCACCATTTTGGGCTCCGATTATGTCATGCCCAACCGACAAACTTTGACCCGGTGAAAGTCTTCGAGTCTTAAGAAGGCTTATCAATCCTTATCAATCCTGCATTTGGAGCAGCATCCGAGTCGTATCTTTTCTTTTCTTATTCAACTCAACCCGATACATTTACGCTCCCAAACACATCTATGGCGAGCTCCCAGACAGAGCACTCGTCCAGGTAGGAGTTTTTACTGGGGTTTGATCTCGCCTGGTTTTTTTACTGACATAACCCACCACTTGCGGCTCCTAGACCCTTCCTGCCTCCTTCATATATTGGGGGGTATCGGTTTACTCTGAAGAGTGACTTGAAAAAGTACAGTACGACTGGAAGTGCGTTATACCCCTTTAGTAACTAAA
>JBBPLX010001147.1:0-11045 GCA_038090015.1 Leccinellum albellum
GCCCATTTTGGAGATGAGGTCGAGTTGATGGAGCTCACGAGATGCATATTGCACGGATTGCCTTGATGGTATTCAGGTGACCCCTCGGGACAAGAATATTTCACACTCACCCTCCCACCAAACCGGGGAGATACCGATCTACCAGGTAAAGTTGGCTCATAGCACGGTCTGAACTTTGGAAGTACAGTCATACCTGGGGCTTGTTCATATCGTCCTCAGTCAACCCAGTGGCGTAGACTGTGAGTAATACATTAGAATACACCATGTGGGAGAGATAAACACGACGAACGCATGGCCTGAGCTCCACCTCGAAGCTTGTACCAATTAGTGGTCAGTAGTCCGTCGTCGAACATGCAGTAGGCTTACCTTGTCCTGCGTCAGCTGACAAGAGAACTTGTTGAGCTTGGCATTGCCAGAAGTCCCCTGAGATTTGGAAACGGCATGACTGGTGACAAATCGCCTGTTGGATGATCGTTGACCTGGAACGAACGGAACTTACATCTCGACGCCAGACATGATTGTTGTGGTGCGACACTTGAAAAGGTGGAGCGTCTGGTGGGCTACTTTAATATTGCCTAGGCCAACGGTCCGGAGTCGATTCGCAAGACGATCCCATGACCAGCATAGTCACCCTGGATTATTTAGATTCGACATATTTTCTGCCCATCAGAGCCGGCGCGGCTTCCCGTGCCATATTATACTAGCGTGTTTCAATTTTCAAAGTCCTCCGAAGAGTCCAGCCTGAAGCCTGCCTACAAGTTGAAACTATTAATCCAGACCACATGATGGAATTAAGATGCGCCAAGCGATCGATAGATACGCGACTTGAAACCCCCATGTGCACTGTGTGAAGTCGAGATCAACCTGGTGGTAAGAATGTACGTGTGATAGATTCCCACGTGGGGAGTCGGAATCCAATTCCTGGCAACTTCCGACCACATGATCGCGCCGAACACGGGTGCATCGATATCATAGATCTTGGTACGATAATCAATCCTGCCCGGAGTCCTGTATCTGCATCCCTATATTGGGCTTTTATATATGTTTCAAAACCAGAAAATTTCTGCCTATTTCTAGCGGCACCCGATAAGCCTTTACTCTACTTTCTCTTTCTTCTCTCGCCCACAACTGTATGTACTGTACTATTAAGACTTGATTATACGTGTACATCAAGTTTCAATATATACATCCTCGTTTCACATCGTTTCATGCTCTATTTGCAACTCATGCTTAGTGTCAATTTTGTCATAGCCTGGCTCCCATGAGTCACTTGCATCAAAATACCACTTCGGCCGGATAAATTTATGCAATCCAAGTGCATCCTGCACCATTCTAATGATACGCTCTTGGTCCTCATCACTTGACATTTCTCTTTTGTTATACGCTAGTTGTACAATGCAAGCATCATATAGAAATCTGCCATGAATTGAAATGGCTAGGCAAGCCCGACCGGATACCGTACGTGTTCCAACAAGCATGTTGCTCCAGCGAAAATGGCTCCATGGACAAGATTAGGAAATTGACGGACGTATTGGTACAAGTTACGCTGAGTTGCATACCGGTAGAGCATGAAGCCGGAAATGGGAGTGGCGAAATGGACCACTGGGGGTTTCAGGTTAGATGCACTGACGCGATATAAGTTGGGAGGTTATATAGGACACTGCAGGACGTAAAGCTGGAGAAGCTCTAGGTTATCATCAATGACGTTAGTAGCAATTGGTAGACCGAAGTCGAATGGTACACGGGACTCGGCTCGTCTCTTTTGAGAATAAGTCAACCGTTGCGATATATTTGTTCGCCTACTCTCTGATGTGTCCATTGGATTTACCCCCGATCCGGCGGTGTCCATCAACCCTGCATAACTGACACATTCCTGAATGCATACGCACTAAGGTTCAAGGCAAAGTAATCGAGTCCGAGATACATTGCCACTCGGGAGGAAACGGGAGGCGAGGCGATGAACCCAATCTTGTCTTGCGGTGATACCAGTCAGCGTTGCATGCACAAACCTTGCCATGAGATGGGTAAGGCGTTCTGCGACCACTATAAAGTGCAGTGCTTCATAGCTGAGGGATTTGCGAGAACGCTGAACCTAGCAATGGAGTCTTGTCTCGACCTCCGTGCTAACGATGTCGTCCACCTCAGATACTCTTGAATCCACGTTAAATTTATTTCTGGCGTCAAGCGCACAAAATCCGACGTAGCTTGAGGGAGCTCGAAGCTTGGACCGTGACAATAGGGGACACCATCGTTGACAGTGTTGCGTGGGGAAGAGGGTGTCCATTCTGTGCATGGGAAGAATTGGTCTGTCGTGATGAAGTAGTTAGGTCTGTCGTGATGTTGAATAGGTCCAGAACTCGTTGAAATGTGGTTCTCAATGACTAATATCCAAAATTTTTGAGCGTCCAGCAATGAATGTCGAACACCAAGAGCCGGGGCGTTGTGAAGGTATAGTTCTTGCTGCCAGAGATGCCATTGTGTCTCTAGCCGACTAGTGGATTCCAGCGGAAATTATTATTTGGAGGAGCTTGTCGCAGTGGTATTCCGGGGGGATCAACCTGACGGTGGTGTCCATCGACTCTATCTGAAATTCAGCGCCGCTGAGGTCCAACGGGGATACCAAAGCTAAGGAGCCCGCTTATAGGTTGAAACGACCCACAAACTGTGGCATGTGGAATTTCTTCGGAGGGGAAGCATTGAGCGGAGTTGTGCTCGCCAGGGCAGAACTCAACCGAAGCAGCGATTGTTGACAACACCCTCGCCTTGTCGCACTTCTTCTCCGCTTCCCCTCATTCAAAAGACGGCGTATTTGCGAGACAGAAAATCGCACGGCTCTTCCACCTATAGTATCCATTGTTCGACGAATTTTGCCGGGACCAGAAAACGCTCAGTGTCTTGAAGAGCACCACAGTCGTTAGCATCGTGTACCACGCTAGTCGGTCCCCGTGGATGGTATAAAATCCACAGAATCAACAGATCGAGGATAGGTCGTCTTGGGGAATTTTTGGCAAAGCAGCCGTACGGTCAAAAATTCCACGTTCTTGATCACAGCAAGTCATGCACATATCTTGTTCGATTCGACACTTACTGATGCCACGCTCGCGCCAGTTGTGGCTTCCCAAGCGTTCTATTCACCATCCATGTGAGAATGTGGGAAGGCACGATGCCACAGGACTCTGGGGGTTCTAGCCATGTCAAACTATTGGGTGAGTGTCTCGGATCACTCCAATACATTCATATGACGGAGGGAGCTGGTTGAATAGACTGTTTGCCATCGGCGGCAAGTCGAGCTGGGGTGGAGAATCACCCCTATTGCTTGAGGTGGACATGGCGTACATCGCGGTCTTGCAGTCATACTACCTCACACAAACGTCTTGCTGATATTTTTGAAGAGCTTGACGGACACACGTTGAGTTGCACATTTGATTTATGGTGGTCTTGAACAAACTTGCCTGCGCGTATCCACCGTGACATGACGTGTACCCCTGTTTGTGACACTGTCACGCATCAACTTCCCACCTGTGGTATGTCCCACTCCCTGGGCTAGGTGATCAGAATTTAAATATTGTGCAGGTGTTTGGAACGCACCATTCGGTTGCTGGAGGGCCCGATAACTCGATGATCGGTTTGTGAACGTCCTTGGCTCCTGTGGATGCATGTAATGTTCTCTTCTTCCTGCGAGGTGTTCCAATCAGGCTCAAGGCCCTCGTCAATCTGGGATGATGGGAGTCAAGAATTAATTCCTTTTTGTTACTGGAAGCTTGTCAGAAATCTGCCAACAAGCATCCCTACAATGGCGCACGGCTGCTTGTTGACATTTTTCTGCGGAAGCAAAATGACGCAGTGGTCGTGACAAACCGAGCTCTACAAGTGTACACGCGTTTTGTATGGTCTTGCCGTCACAGTACCTGGCGGGATGCGGGGTCTG
This sequence comes from Leccinellum albellum, assembly GCA_038090015.1. Lineage (NCBI taxonomy): Eukaryota > Fungi > Basidiomycota > Agaricomycetes > Boletales > Boletaceae > Leccinellum > Leccinellum albellum. The sequence goes on from JBBPLX010001147.1 coordinate 3,929, forward strand.
AGTTTAACCTTGACAAACGGGGCGTTTATTTTTTTTTTTCCCTGCTCCTCTTATTTTCGTAACTTGAACTGCTTTCGTGGAGACTGGACTTTCCTTCATCCTTCCGTCCTTCTTCCCCTTTTGCTCTCTTTATTTTGATGGATTCTGGGCGACTCCCGGCTTACCGTTCATCGTATCTTCTGCGGTTTCATCCTTACCCGAGAGTCAAGCCATCAACTCGTGAGAGGGTTGTGGTGAGACACTTTTTTCCCTCACTTTTTGATGCTGGGAATGACTGTCGTGATCTACGGCAAACAGGCCCCCACGTGGGGCGATGAGCAGTATTTTAGTCCACTTTCAATGAGTGACCTGCATTTGGTGAGTTTCCAGTCTTTGACTCATTTACAATCTCTAAAGTAACAACGGTTGAGGAGCCCCCATTTACGCTGAATCAAGCCATTCATGGGAAGGACGTTGATACTGAAATGCCGTTGCGTCACCGACGTTTGAGCATGTCTTCCCTTGTTGTCGTAAGAGATCACACGCAATTTCCAGTGTTTACTCTAATTTCCACTGATCATAGGACCTGGCGCTGATGTCCACGAAGAAGGCGTGAGGTTACGAGACAGAGTAATCGTATTTGCTTCGTCACTTCCGAAAGTTGTCCAACCACCAATTACATTGGCAGTAGACTCTCATAATGCACAGCGCCCGGGAATACCCTACGCAATGGCGCATTATCAGGCTGAGATTTTTGGCGGTGGACTCTTAGAAGGCGTGTTTGCCGCGCCATCCTGGCCCTCCGGGTCCTCAAAAAGCCGTCAAATCCCTTGTCAAGGGCTGGACATTTGATGCTGTCCGGCATACTGGCGATGCCCACGATGACGACAACTCTACAATCGGTTCGGGAGAGACACAAGCCGGTGGGGTCTGATCGTCGGAGGCGAAGGCATGCCAACGACCAGTTCAAGATGATCAGTGAACATGCAAGTATCATTGCGACTCTCGGTCGTCTTCTCCACCTAATCGTCGAAATACCAATATCCCTCTCCCTCGCTACAGCCATTTGACTTCTCCACCGCCTTGTCCTTCGTCACAAACACTCGTTTTCCGCTACACTCCAACAAAGGAATTTAGGCAAGGAAAGGTAAAAGCAATAATATCCAGCCTACTGCGCGTCCCACTAAACCTAATGCATGACATACCCTGTAATGCACAATGGTTCCCTGGCTGGCATGATTCAATGATTGCGTGGGCACTAAATGGGGTCCACCGGGATCTTGCACAAGGGGGGAGATCATGTACACGAGGGTTTTCCCGGAACCTGTGCGAACCATGCCGACGAGGTTGCGAGAAGTAGACAGAAGGAAGGATCGCTGCGCACTGGATTTGGGTTGGCTAAGCTTGGCGTATGGAGACTGTCCTTCCGATAACTTATTCAATGCCAACGCACAGGGTTCAATATCCATTTACATCTATCTCATTACTCGAGATCTTTCGCGCGTCAAGAGGTGGGTTTACGCCAGCTTCCTGCTTTTCTTCCTACCTTTTCGTTGCTGTCGCCGTTGACCATTCTATTTTTACTTCTATTTCTTGCCTCTCTGCTGGCTGCCGCAAAATGGGATCCAGTCTCTTGTCGCCCCAAGAAACGAGTGTTTACTGAATGTGGACTGGTGCCATGCAAGTACCTTAAAAGTTGAATACATATCGACAACGGCGCCCGAGCAACAAACTGTCAGGGTTGAGGCAGGCTGCAGACGCGAACTTGTTACTGCGAGTTTCACCGTTGCGAAGTACATGCTTCTCGGCTGTGGCACATGATTTAAATTCCATCTGGCGTCTATATTCTTGCAGCAAGATAAGATACAGAAGGGCCAACTAAGGATACGGCGAGTTCAGCCTCAAACCCATACCCATCATCTAGAAATCAAGTCCATGCTGACGGAAAACATTGGGCGAGGAGTGACTCTCGGGTTTAGCCAACTCTGCCAGGTCGGCGCGGTCCTTTCGACGGATGCAATTAGGGAGGTGGTAGTGTCAATGGATCAACTCACCATCTGCAAAAAGGCGCGTCTCAGTGTAAACCACAGCTGATCGCTAGTTTGTCTATCTCCCGTCGACTCCTGCAGTTCCAGGGCACTAAGGAAATGCTCTGCGGCCTCTTTGTGGGCACCGATGTTAAGACCTGTACAGCGACCATCAGTATTGTTCAGGAAACCAACTTCGTTTCACGCACAGGCAACTCCAACATTGTAAATCGCACGCGTGTATGTTGGGCGGAGGTTTAGTGCTTCCCTGTAGGCACCCAGAGCTTCTTCCGGCTTATTTCCATTAGACAAAGATGAACCAAACCGATTCCACAAGAGATAATCCTGTGAACGAGGCATCGTCAGAGACACTTGGAAAATATACACGAAACTCACCTCAGGCCGTTGGGACAACGCACTCTCAAAGCAATCCTTTGCGCGATCGTACTCTCCTTTATTATAAAACAGAACCCCGAGTCCCGCTTGGACGTCGGGATCAACGATGCCTTGATCGTACTGTTGTCTTGCCAGCGCCATAAATAGTTCAGTCAGACGAGTATGGGAGTCCCATGTTGCATTAGATCGGACAGCCTGCTCGACGTCATCATGTATCGGGAACGTTGGAAACCGTGCATGCAACCAGCGCCAAAGCATGTGGTATGATGCCCGGTCATACGCCTCGTTAGTGAAGGATGTTGCAAGCGACTGGAAAAAATTGGTGAACCTCCGCTGGCCATCAGCACTTTGAGAAACGAGATGCCCACCAACATGCCCGCTCCATCTGCACCTGCTGCATCTGCCCTCCGTACTCCTTCCATCAGAGCACGCATGCCCTGCTCCTCACGCTCATCCATGCTTCTGGTCTCTCCCAAAAGTATCCAGGCCTCATATCCACGTTCACCAAGTTCACCTGTTTGTATGGCAGCCTCTAATAAGAGCGCAGCCTCTGACAATGACCCATTGCGTTCCAAAAGTGCCTTCGCCTCGCTAAGCGGGGAACGGACGGACGCGGAGGGTTGCAAAAATGGATTGTTCTTCTCTAAGACAAACTCTCAACACTATCACGCAAAGGGACGTAGAGTGGGTCTCACCAAAGACATATTCACCCAGAATTGGGTATCCAACCTCGTCAAATTTGGGATTTACATTATCGGTGTAATCACCTAGACCACTTTCCCATGCATTTTGCATAGCCCCACTATAATCTTGATCTAATTCTTCGCGCTGGGCGGACATGAGTTGATTGAATTCCGACTCCCACTTCGCTATGTCTGCACCCTTTGGCAGTGCATTGGTCTCGTGCAAGTGTTGCCAGACCCTAATCAACCGTGAGGTACAAAATCAGAAACGAAAACGACAACGAACTCGGAGAATTCTGCGCTAGTTTTAACCTCTTCAGATACTGGCTCGACAGCAGTAGAACTGGCTTCCAGCTCTTCGATCCTCGCGGAACTGTTCACATCAGAGATTCTGAGCGAGGCGGTGGCCTGTGCGAATGCAGCCTCAAAGTCCGGGTCCTGGGCCTTGGTCTTTCCTTTATCTGATGATATGGCTTGAAAATTGGAGTTGAAGCTTTGGTATATGGCAGTTCCGGACAAATTAGATCCATACATAGTGGCAGGCACGTAGTTATGCGGAGCGTTGGGACTCGTGTAAATGCGTTCAACTAGTCGATCCAGTCTCAGAAATCGAAGCAAACCGAACGTTTGTACATACCATCCGACAACTTTTGAACCAGTTTATCTATGGAATGTCCTGGAGTAGCATGATCGAGTACTCCGCTGAACTCATTAGCCCAGTGGGCTCGCGCTACGTTGTCCCGGAACGCCGGTTGCTGCTGTTGGGGTAACCCTCTGACCCAAGCTTGGTTGAGATCAAATCCTGCATTGACCTGGGACAAATGGGAAATTCCGGCGTGGAGGCCCATGGGCGTGAGTGCATGTGGGGCCGACGTGTCTACCTGTCCTTGGAAGAATTGCCTTGCCAGCTGGACATCCTGTTCCGCAGCCTGGGCAGGAACAGTCCCCGGAAGATGTTGTAGCTGTGTAAGGGCTTCAGTGAAGATCGCAGAGATGGGAAGAGATCGTTATACTCGAGATGACGAAGGTCCGGCAAGTCGATCCTACAAGGCCCGTCAAGTCTGATTCCCGAACGCGGACTGGGAGATCACACACACCTGTTGCAAGCTTCTGTCACCTTCTGTGTGTTTGAGTACTTGTGCCAACGGATTTGAGGACACGGCACATTCTGAGCCAGATATCAAGCCTTGTAGCGACATGGGAGCGACGTATGGTCGAATCACGTGTCCGCTACTTCTCTCTCATGCTCCGCACCAGCCTGTTCACTAGAGCGTTCGCCAGACGCTATGCCACGTCTCCGTCGCCGCATGCGCTGGTTTTCCTCGAGCATCGCGATGGTGAACTCGACTCGGCGTCGCTCTCCGCGTTGACCGCCGCTTCACAGCTCGGTGGCAAAGTGACCGGTCTGCTCACAGGTGCCCCGGACCAAATCTCAGGCGTGTTGGACAAGGCAAAGAAGCATGTCTATCCTTTCCCCTTCCATGACGCCTACTAACGCGCATCATATTAGGATAAAGGGACTAGATAATGTACTCCATTCCATCTCCCCACAGTACTCCACATCGCTACCGGAGGTCATCTCCCCGCTCCTGGAAAAGATCCTGTCCGGAGGTTCCTCGTTCACGCATGTCGTCTCTGCACACTCTTCCTCTGCGAAATCCATTCTCCCCCGAGTCGCTGCAAAGCTCGACGTTCCGGCCGTGTCTGACATTACGTCAGTGGAACACGATCCTTCTTCCAACAGCACGACGTTTACTCGTCCCATCTATGCAGGAAATGCCATCTCAACCGTTCGAGCACCATCTTCGGTACCCATTAAGTTCTTCACCGTGCGGTCGACCGCTTTCCCCGCCGCCGTACAAGGCGAAACGGAAGCCGAAGCAGAGGTTCTCGACCCTGTAGAGGTTTCTGACTCCCCGTCGACCCACATCTCCACTTCCCTAAGTAAATCCGATCGTCCCGATTTGGCGGTTGCCAGCCGAGTGGTGTCCGGTGGGCGGGCACTCAAGAATGCCGAGACATTCCAGGCTACACTCTACCCCCTCGCTGATGCATTGGGGGCGGCAGTCGGAGCTTCGCGAGCAGCTGTTGACGCGGGCTACGCAGATAACTCGCTGCAAGTGGGTCAAACAGGCAAAGTCGTTGCTCCTGAGTTGTATATGGCACTTGGAATATCGGGAGCAATCCAGCACCTCGCTGGTATGAAAGATTCTAAGCTCATTGTTGCTGTCAACAAGGTGAATGCAACCTTTTTTCTTCAATGCGTCGGTGACTGACAATACCAAGGATCCTGACGCTCCAATATTCCAAGTAGCTGATGTCGGACTTGTAGCAGACATCTTTGACGTCGTACCCGAGATGGTGGAGAAGTTAAAGTAGCCTCAGACCGGTATGTTTTTGTGCTGTAAGATACTATAAAGTCGCCAGCGCAATGCATAACACCTTTGAACTAGTTGGTCTTGCATAGCTATGAACCGTCAACCATGGGGAGGGGGCTACTGCTTTTTGGGGACGGAGGGACAAAGAAAAGTAGTCATATCCAGGGACAAACCCGATGAAGGACGGACTCATTTCACTGTTTCTCCCCGCGGCGCCAGGACCATTATGAGCGGTTCAAGTGGACTAGGCATATTTTGTCATGCTACCTTTATTGATTAGATCTTCAGATACGTACACCACGGACGCTGTAACACAGCATGTCTTTCTATCGACCTCTCAGTAACGCGCGTACAAACTCTCGGGAGGGTCCACTTCGTGGTGTGCATTGTCCCGTCTTCCTCAACAGGATCAGGATCTTACTAGCCTCCGGCGCATATTGTATTTCGTGGGGAATGTTGCATAACTAGCGAGTTCACTAGAAAGGTTTTCGCCAAGAGGAATGAGAGAGCCAAGGAACCAAGTAAAAACACATAAGAAGCCATGACCAGGCACCTTCACCGACTGCATCAACCGCACCTTGCCCTCGCGAAACACTCAAGTTCAATATGCTATAGCGATGCAAATAAACCTGACGTTCCGTGTACCTATCCCATCTGTATTCCCCATACGTCCGCTTCAGATACTCTCGATGGTCCCGGTCTCTTTTACTTGAAGCCAGATACCCGGTAAGAGCGTGGTGCGCGGCCCACTACAGTGTTCACACTTCCCTGTTAGCTTTCTCTGATATGTACCAAGGCAAGTATAAAAGTGCGTGACTTCGACATTCCACAAGGTGGGTGGCCAATAATACTCGCTCGGATGCCCTGGTGAATCAAACGCCTAATATTATGCAAAAGGTCCGCCTCGACTTTCAAACCACCCTGGAAGATCTTAAGCTTCTGGAGCGACCGGGAGTATAAACTACTGCTCCGCATGGGTCCCTGAATATCGAGGCTACAATCAAGAGGCAAGCCGATGATCAGAAGCACAGCGCTATTGTACTATTGGCGTTAGCGTTTGGCATCAGCATTACTTAGTACATAGTGCGTCATTCTTCTTTAAAGCTTTCCTGCCGGGTAGCATCCATTCCCAGTTATTTAGAATCATACGAACTACAAAATAAAAATGGTGTACATGGAAGTCATAATATCAAGTTTTAGTCCGTATCGATCATGCTACCATCACGAGGGTTGTGTTCCGTACCTCTCGCGGCCACCCATGTCTCAGGTCCCTGATGATTGTTAGGGAAAGAGGGAAACAGCACGACGATGATTTATTGACTATCTACTCACCTTCCTATTACTGATTGTCCTGTTCTGGAAGCGCCTCGTGAACCACTCGCCGGCAGTCTGGCCCGTATCAAAGTTGCGCTCAGGTACCTTTTGCACAGCGTCCGCGATCAAATGACTGTCTTCCACGAACGCACGAAGCGCCACCGAGTTGCCTGGACGAGTGAAGAATACGAGAGACCGACGTTCATGTTTGCCTTGGTCTCCAGGGGGTGGTACCACGCGGTGAATGTTGGACTGAAGGATACCCCCACTAAAGATCGCGAGGGCATCACCGATGTTGCAGATTGCGTGGCCTGGAAGAGGCTGCGTGCATTTACCGTCG
>JBBPLX010001148.1:0-11043 GCA_038090015.1 Leccinellum albellum
GATTTCAGCGCGATCTGAAGTGTGAATCCGCCAAACTCTGCGGACAATGGTGAACCGTGCTGGATCACACCGGAAAGTCCAATTTTCAGGCTTTCTGATCTGGTCACCAGACCATGTCCGGCCGTCGGCAGCTTCGCCACACCCAGGATTCCCACGCAAAGGTCCAGAATTGGTCGACCTTTCCGTGGGAATCTGGACCTTTTTGAGCCCCTAAGTCACGAGACCGGCAGGGGAATTTTCGCTAAGGTCGAAATTTTTGGGTGGGATTTTCCGAGCTCCGCTGCCAGGCCCTGGGTAATAGCTTCCAGCTCGCCTGTAGGCTCGCGGAACCTAGGGAAGACCAATTTTCCGTCCACTGTCCAGCCACACCGTGATTCACATGCAATCATATGACTCAAACTAAATATTACTTGGGTCATGTGAGGCTGTTGTGCTGGACATGTTATGAAGTTGTCTGACTATGCACTTCAAGTGCCAGTGCTCGTGAGCTGTCGCTCTGCCTGTTGGACGCGTGGTATGACATTGACTCACTTCTCTGTTATCCAGAAGGGGGGTGCGGCACAGGCGATAACTGTTTCATCGAAATACCCTTCATGGCAGGTATGCAGCCTGGTTCATAACCAAGCTGCTCCACTCACCATACATTCCAGGGTCCGGCATCACGATGTATGTGTTCAATGCCGGTTTGTCAGGGATGATGACCAGTTCTTCGGTAGACGGTGGGGCAGCTGTTTCCAGCTCAATTGCGGCTCCAACTGCAGCGGAGAACTATCAGGTGTCAAATGTTTCCCTGTATGATGTCCAGGGTCTCCGGAGTGGAAATCATACGATCAAAATGACACTAATGGATTGGGAAGGGGGCGGTGTCACTTTCATGAAATTTGACTATGCACATGTGAACGAGTCCTTTGTGTCAGTACCATCATCGACGGCGGCGTCATCAACACCCATCACGACGCCGACAGCGCAGTTGTCTAGCCAGACGCCCATAGCTTCGGACAGGTCGAATCTTTCATTTCCACCATTGATCACTGACTGATGCTTTCATTTTAGAATTGGAACTGGAGGCATTGTTGGCATTACGTTGGGGGTTGTAGCCCTGCTTGGAGGTATCGTGATTGGTACTCTCATTTTTCGCAGGCGCAGAGCATCACATCAACCAAGCGCAACCTCTGCTTTCGAATCCCCTCAAATAGAACCATTCATATCGCCTTCTCGACCACATACACGGCACAGCTTATCCCGCGCACGTGCACAGTTGGATGAGAATTCGCCCGTTTCTCCGGTGATGCGTTCCGCCATCCTGCGCAACGCGCACGCAATCGGCAATTTATTCTCTTCTGCGCCGATCCAGAGTCCGCAGACTGCCAGGCCTGAGGCGATCGCCTCCGTCTTGCAACCTCTTCGCCAGCGACCGTCCTACAGTGCAGACAGTGACCCGGACGAAGAGCCATCGGCCTTTTCGGGTCCCGCGATTCCATCGCAACACAATCTTACTCCGGCACAGCTCGAGACCGTCCATGGGCTGCAGGCGGATGGGGTGCATGCCGATATGATCACCCGCGTCATCGAGGCATTCGTGTCCGAAGCGAACACCAGACAGGTTATCCCCTCCTCAGAGTACGCCTTGAGTTTGGATTCGCCTCCGAGTTACCAGACGCGGGCTCGCTAGGCAATAATTGTTATGGATAATATATTTTATGCTAATGTCGGTCTGCCGTACTGTGACGGATGATACAGATACCTTGTTACGTTAGGTTATGATTCCGTGGATCACGCAAAACCTAGCAGTGATACGAGATAACGATAACTTCTACCAGCGATGGACTACAGTGGTCCGTGTTGCCAGTACGGACTTTGCTTGCAGGGAGATTCCTATTAGTTGTCAATAAATTATTGGTAACCTGAAATAAGGGCATAAAGAGAGGGTTACTAAAAAGTTTACACTTGTATTTGATTTGCAGGTGAGTACTGAAGTTGCGAGCAAGGTAATATTTATATACCTTAATCATGATTGTGAGCGGTTGAATCACGGCGAGTCTGCGATGATCGTATTGCTTTCGCGCCGCCGATGCAGCTCTTGTAGTATAGCTCGTCTACATACACGTTTTTAATCCTTGTCACACATGCCATGGCGGGCTTGGTCAAGTATTGGGGACCTTTTTGGCATTACTGAAAAGGTTGAGCCCTGAAAAGAAGCATTGGACGAGAATGGGAAATCACTTGGCATCTCTGTTCTCAATCACTGTCACAGCCTCCAGGCACCCGTGCACATCGACAACACATACTTAGTAGTATCTGATTCCTGTTTACCGTCGTTGTCTTTTGATTTTATGCGTTCCGCAAACTCCCACAAAGAAGTTATTTACATGGTAGTAACGCGAGCGCCAGTCTCCGACTTGTATTCGGTCCGTGGTTAGAGGTTGTGATATATGGGATCTCAGATTGTTTGGTTGATATAAATGTCGACCTTGACGCAAGCGATACAGGGAGATGAAGGAGTGAAAAGAAAAACACGATAACTCAAGCACGACGATCATTACTGATTGGATACAGTCCAAGGGAGATAGTGACAACTATTGTACGTCGACCGTACGAATGCTCTTTATCAATTCCTCCAACGGCGCCTCAGCCCGGATCTGAACCTTGATGAAACTGTCCGTCGCGACGCGTTTGTACTCCACACGACTCTGGGAGGCAAGTAACAGTCCACCAAACGGCTGTCTGAGCCGCCCAACGAGCCGCAGTGCACGCGTCGTTAGATCACATTGAGGTGTACTGCCAGAGAAATCCTCGTCAATGAGAGGGCTGATCCACGGATGGATGAGAATAAGACCCTCCATTCCCACCAAGTGGTCCTTGGTCTTGATCCGTATGTCACCGAGAATAGGAGTCGCCGCACGATAAATAGTGGGGATGGAGTTGGAATCATGTTTTGAGAGACGTTTGAGGCCGTTGAGAGCGAAAACGAGGCCAGAAAGTCGTAATCGACCAGCTAGAAATGACAGAGGAGGGAGGTGATATAGTTGCTCGTACAGCCGAGTACCTAAGGAAGAATCAGCCAGCGACGACTGCAAGGCATTGGTCGCGTTATGCGTCCAGACGGTCTCGACGGCGTACGGAACATGTGGGGGGACGACTTGGTCGTAGACAGTGAGGTCTGAAGGGAGGTAGCTGTGGTTACTGCCCGAGATCCCCGTCCAAGCAAGAATCGTGACATCGACCGATCGTGCGAGGATGTGCTCCAAGAGTCGTCCAACTGCTTGATTACCCTCGCCGTACATGACTGGGAGGGTGACATTGAAGATACCAAACAACGAGTATCCAATATCTTCCACCCGCGTCGTTTCACGCTTCGAAGCCAAATACAACTTCTCGCGCACCCTCGTCAGTCCTGGCTGAAGCGTAGCGAGGGCCTGAGTAGCAAACTTGGTTGCCCGTTCCATCTCGGAGAGGATCAGGGGTGATTCCTTGTGATTGAACATGTCCAGATCAAGGTACGGCTTTCAATCTTCCGTATAGAATTGCACGACATTTGATGCGACGTACTCTTGGTATGTCCATCCACGCGTGTTCCAGATGCTTTTCCATAGAGATCCCTTTCTTTGTGATTTGGAGTGAACATCAAGGAGATGGATGATCGTGAGTGCTGCGCGACGATACCATTGGAACATGGCGATAACCGATTCTTGTTGAACTCCCTTATCGCTCTGATTAATACAGCACGTATCACTCCATGCCCAACGGAAGCGGCAAGACTTCACAAGCTTGCAAAAGTTGATGAGCTTGTCGTTTGCGGGGGATGCAGGAAGTCCATAGATTAGGGTATTCTCGACCATTTGGAACGATGGCTCAGGTGGTTGCCACCTGTGCGAGAACATCACGTATTCATAGAACTTTTCCACCTCCAACTGGATACGCGCACGGTCAAGTCGATCGCGGATAATTATGGAAGACCGCAACTTGTTGAACACAGAGCAGTCCTCAAAAGCTTGGGTTTGCATTGACCTGTCACAGAGACGACCGGTGGTGGTATCGATGAGAACACGAGGAATGTCACGGATTGTCTGTTCGACGACCTTGCGAATCAGTGGGCCCGCATCAAGATATTGATTGCGCATGTCTATTAACATGGGTCAGTCGATATCATCTGTGCAATATGGATAAAATGGGCTGACGTCGATTTTGTGGATCAACTGAATTCTCCATCTTCGACAGCATCGTCCTGTGGGCTTCCAATGCTTCCTTGTAACGCCCCATGCTATGCAATACGGCATGTTTCCTTTTGTACCCTGTGTAGTCCAATGGATCACGTTCAGTAACCTGATTGTACTGTCAATACTATCTGCTTGGCATAGCGTGCAGATTCACCTTGGTGACATTCACGAGTTCGTTACCCAGCCAGCCTACTCGGGCCTTGCAGCATTTGACTATGATGTCACTCATGTTTGTTGGGCGAAATGCGTTCGGGTAGGATCCGATGGCCGTGTCCCAGTGGCTCGATCCCATTGCTGTATCACCGTGTTTTTCCAGCATGTCAATGCAAGGCAAGGAGGTGAGCGACAATATGGCAGAGTAGGCTGAGAGTGCTGCGTCGTGTTCCTTGACTCTCGATGCCTTTCTCCCGATCATCCGAAGCTCTAGGATACATCGATCCGTGAATTCTGACGGAAAGTGTTTGAGTATACTCTCCTACGACGTGATGGAGAATCTCACTTTGTAGCCAGTCGACGATCAATTTGTTGTGCCTCAAGTCCTCAGTCACCTCGTTCGCAATCTCGTGGAGAGACTGTGCGGCATCATATATGCGACCGTGAGCATACATAGTTTCACAATCGTATATCTTGTCGTGTATACGGGGGGCGAGTTCGGATGCAGCAAGCTTCCTATGAAGTTCTCGTGTGGTATTCTCGAGAACGGAAATTTGTGATGCTATCGATAGAGAAAACGAGTTAGAGAACTGTGAATGAAAATAACAAACGCACCCAAGTTGAGTTCCTGGTCTGTGCGTAATGACCTGATAGTCTTGGCTAATTGATTGACCGCATGTTGAGAGGCGGCAAGCACACAGCGGAATTCATTGTCGAGATAGGTAATTTTATGATCTAATTAATGAAACTGAAAACAATGATAGAGTGAAGGTGGGTTAGAACGCACTTTGATATGTATCCTGCACTCGTGGGGACTGAGCCGTGTCTCCGAGCTCGTTCTTCTTGACCCTGGAGCGACGAAAAATCTGTAACAGGGGCGAACTAAGAAGGATGTGATCTCGGACGAGTAGCGTTACTCACATTATCGTGGTAGCGTGATGGAAGGATATCCCAGAGATTTCGCAGCGTGATTGCCTTGTCTCCAGCAGTCGCAATGTCGTAGCTTGGACAGATGGCCATGAACCTGATATTGTGGGAGTGGTGGATGACGGCCCCGATTTGTTGATACGTTGTGGTGTCCCAAAGTGAGAGCGACGAGTTAGCGGAGGCTACGACGACTGTGTCATCGCATGCAAGTGCGATACTCTCTGGGTCGTTGTTGCTATGAATGTGCCATTTTGCGAGCGTCTTCTTGGTAGACACGTCGAGACAGTGAATGTTGCCATCATTCGACAATGCAAAGAGTCGATTGTCGCTCGCCCACGCAAGGGATCCATTTGAGAGCGAGTAGATTTCGATTGCAAAGTGGGCATGGAGTCGGCCATCGCGACTGTCGTAGACCTGAACAGCGGATTGCCATGTGGCAGTTGCGATGAATTTCCCGTCTGGAGAGAATTTGACTGCGACTACCAAGTTGTTGTGTTTGAATGGACCCAAGAGTCGCTCCCCCATGTGAAACGACCAGACACAGAGTGAGTCATACGATCCAGTCGCGATTTCCTTTCCATCGAGTGAGATGTCCACTGCACGCACACCATAACAGCTGTGTGCTTTGAATTCTGTCACCTTTTCGTGATTCGTCGCCTTCCACACCGCCACTTGTCCACTCCTCGTCCCACTCACAATCCACTTGCCGTCTTGTGAGACTGCTAGACTTAAAACGTCATTTCCTGCTTTCATTGGTTTCCCTACCTTCTTGCCGTTCTCCACTCGCCATTGTTGAATGTTCCCATCCTCTCCTCCGCTCACGATGTGCTCCCTGTCCGCAAGAAATACGACCGAACGTATTTTATCCGGATGAACAATCTCAATCGCGTCAGTTGCAACGGTGGAAGACCCAGAGTTTCTATCGCTCGATTCCTGAGGTAACTCTGTTTCATTGGTCACCAATGCTCTCACTTGCTGAGTGTTGTTGTAGGTCCCAGCTGAGTTGTCCGCCGCAACCGGCTCTGTTTCTTCGTTAGTGCCATACATCGACGTGCCTCGCCCACCTACTCACCGTTTCTCTTCCGTGGGTGAGTCCTGGAAAACATGCTGGGCCAGGTTAAGAAAGGGTATTCCTAGTCCTCTCGGTCTGTCTTTATCATTTGGTATTTACGTGTGTGCCCATCCACTCTCACGCGGTTACCCGTGCCCTTGGCGCTTGCTTTCGTCGATAGCACGTCTATTCTTCTTCGACGAGAAAATCACGATCGATGCAAGACAACCTACCTATTAGTCAGAAATTGCAGGGTCAGTATCATGGCTCTGCACCACTACTTTGATCACCTCGCAGAACCATCCTGCTGTCTGAACCAGCAACGTGATTTACAGACATCGTACATCAATTCTGGGTGGTGTATGGAAGGGGTGTCATACTTGTCTACGGATCATCTTTCTGATCCATGGCTCTACTTATATTTCATTCTTGAACAAGGACCATCGCGACTGTTCAGACTTGACACGCGCTGACCACATACGCGCATCCTTACAACTATCCCCCTTCCACTTATGAGGCTTCTGGAGAATCCAGAGCATGAAAGTGAGAAACAACGGGTGATGCATGGCTTGATGCGGGGAACGCCGGACATGAAGTTATCATGTCGATCGCTTTCTGGATACGTTCGTAAGCATGACCAGTCGGTCGCTGAGGCTGAAAACGCGCTCAAGTCTTCCTCGAGGTCCAGGTTAAAGCCCCCTTTATCTTTGCGTGCACGCGCAAATCAACCTCAAAGGGACGAGCGGTAGCAGAGCTTCCGCAAGCACTGAGTCGAGTGAGGTGCCTGAGACAGATGAGGAAGGAGAAGACCTGGATGTGACAACGACGAACACCAGGGTGGAGAGGAGACAACGTAGAGACCTTTGAGCAAGGGAGATTCTTGCCCAGTGACTCATCACTTCGACGAAAGATGGTATACGGTCAGAGGGCTCGAGATAGATTGAAGCACGTTGTCGTACCAATATTGGAAAGACATGACTGTCGACCGTACAAATGCTCTTCATCAATTCCTCCAATGGCGTCTCAGCCCGGATCTCAACCTTGATGAAACTGTCCGTCGCGACCCGTTTGTACTCCACACGACTCTGGGAGGCAAGTAACAGTCCACCAAACGGCTGTCTGAGCCACACAACAAGTGCACGCGTCGTTAGATCACATTGAGATGTACTGCCAGAGAAATCCTCGTCAATGAGAGGGTTGATCCACGGATGGATGAGAATAAGACCCTCCATTCCCACCGAGCGATCTTTGGTCTCGATCCGTATGTCACCAAGAATAGGAGTCGTCGCACGATAACCGTTTGGAATGATGGCTCGGGTAGTTGCCGCCTGTGCGAGAACATCACATATTCATAGAAACTTTTCACCTCCCGCTGGATGCGCGCACGGTCAAGCCGATCACGGATAATCATGGTAGACCGCAACTCATTGAACACAGAACATTCTTCACAAGTTTTAGGCTTGCGTTAACTCGTCACAGAGACGACCGGTGGTGGGATCAATGAGGACACGAGGAATGTCGCTGATTGTCTGTTTGACGACTGTGTGAATCAGCGGGGTCGCATCGAGATATTGATATTGATTGCGCATGCCTATTGATGTGAAATCAGTCAATGTTGAAATTGAATTTGTGGATCAACCAAATTCTCCGTCCTCCATAACATTGTCCTGTGTGCTTGCAATGCTTCCTTGTAACGCCCCACGTACACGGCATGTTTCCTCTTGAACCTTCTGTAATTCGATGGATCGCGTTCAGTAACCTGACTGTACTATCAATACTGTTTACTTCTGGAATGCAGATCAACTCACCTTAGTGGTATTTACGAGTTCGTCGCCGAACAAGCCTACTCGCACCTTGCAGCATCTGACTATGATATCAGCAACATTTGTTGGGTGAAGTGAAAGTGCATTTGAGTAGCATCCGATGGCAGTATCGTAATTCTTAGATTCCATTGGTGTATTACCGTGTTTTTCCAGCTTGTCAATGCAAGGCAAGGAAGTGAGCAACTATATCATATATGATAGAGTTGACTGTCAATGTTGCATCGTATTCCTTGGTTTTCGATGCATCATCCCCCATTGTCCAAAGCTCTGATACGCATCTCTGACAGCAAGTGTTTTATTATACTCCCCTATGATATGATAGAGAAACCTACCTCGAAGCTAGTTAACGATCAATTTGCTCTCGCTCATATCCTTAGTCATCTCATATGAAATCTCGAGAAGAGACTGTGCGGCATTACATATGCGACCACGAGCATACATGCTTTTGCACTCATACATCTTGTCGTATACACGGGGGTGGTTTTCTCGAGAACAGCAATTTACGGTGCTATAAATACGGAAAACGGGTCAGAGAACTGTGGACCAGGAGAGTAAACGTACCGGAGCCGACTTCTTGGGAATGCAATGTGTCTGTGCATAACCCGATACTAGTGATAGGATTGACCAGTTGATTGACCGCATGCCGGGAGGCGGCGAGTACACAATAGAGATCCTGTATCGAATTGTCGAGATGTGTAATTTTACCATCTAAGAAATGATAGTGAAAATGAGGCTGAAGGGAAAGAGGAGTAGGGCGTACTTTGAGATGCATCCTGCACTCGTAGGAACCGGGATGTGTCTTCGAGATCATTTTTGCGACTGAAGCGCTGCAAGAGTATGAGTATCTATGGAAAGGATGAACCAATAAGAACATGATCTCGCGTTAGCAGCGTTACTCACATTGTTGCGGTGGGTTGAAGGAAGGATGTCATAAAGGTTCCGGAATGTGATGTTGTCACATCCAGCGGTTGCAATGACGTAGCTCAGCGAAATGGCCATAAAGTTGACGGGGTGATGGAGGTGGATGACGGTCCTGGTTTATTGATGTGTAGTGGTGTCCGAGAGTGAGAGCGACGAGTTAGCGGAGGCTATAATGACCGTGTCGTCACATGCCAGTGCGATACACCTTGGTTCTTTGTTGCTGTGAATGTGCCAGTTCGCGAGCGTCTTCTTGGCGGACACGCAAAGACACTGGGTATCGCCGTCTTCAAGTCCGGAAAAGACGAAGAGAGGGTTGGAGACACTCGCCCCGTTGAAACACAAGCTGGGTTTGATCGGAGAGTCTGTGAGAGGTCGGCTGTCGTGACTGTCGTAGATCTGATGTCATGAAACAAGTCACTGGGCAGTGGCGATTCGTCGACTTGTCAGCATCATCCTCGAACATCTCCGGAAGACGAGGACGTTTTAACATCTTTTCAGCCCGCATATTTTTCGACATACTCGATAAATCCTCATGCATTTCTTGACAGAACCGTACCGTGTTACTGACCATCGCCTTACCGTTTCCTTTGAATTTACCATCGCGTAACACTAGAGGCAAAGCTCTGTTGGTGAGGGTGGGAATGTGCCACGTAATTTTGCATCCGACAACACTGACACGTTTGTTGCCAACATCAATAGGTCCCTTTGGTGTATGTAGAGATAACTTACGTAAGCATTTAGGGCTTGGGATACGTGAAGTCTACGTGAAGTTTTGTTACCATATTGATGGGGCACTTCAAGTTATATCGCAACAGCAAGAAGTCGCGCTCAGCACTCAACGAGGCAGTGCACACTTTTCGGTAAACACTGGTAAGACAGGAACCGCACTTTCATGGTGCGGTATCCTTGCGAAGCAAGGTGATCCGATTTTTCAGAATTGATGATCGACTTGAAACACGTAGCCAATGACGGGACGTGATCAAAACGGCAATTTCCGGTAAGGATGTTCCACCTTCCCACGATTTTCACGGTGTTAGATCTCAGATGCTTTCCGGCTTCTCAGTACCAGCAATTCAAAAAACTAACCGCCCCATTCCGCTCGCCCTTGAAGCCTGTAGTCGCGCGAGGGAGTGGAAGGTGGGAACAAAAAACGAAAGCGACTGAAATTTGGCCGAACTCGCGAGGTACTTGTTTGTTACAACAAAGAAACAAAGATCCAAACTAAAGCTAACCAATAGTATAACACATTCCTGATTAATACTAATTGTTATTGTTACCTTGTTTCTCCCTTGTGGGATATTTGTGATATGTGATACTATGTGCTCATGATGGGCCGGCGTTTGCTCCCACAACGACCACTTATGAGACGTCAAGCAACGTTTTTGCGATGCCATCACCCACCAGGTGTGGGTGTGGGTAGCAGGTAACCACCCTTTTTGTTTTTATCCTGACCTTCAACCTGGCGGATCCCCACAAACCCAAGTCAGCCTTGATGATATACATTTCGTGCATCGTGATCCTACTCCTTTCTATGGTCGCCTTCGCAGATTATTACATCGACAATGCAGATCCGTCCATCATCTACTCTATGCCAGCCGCAGGCCGGTCTTGGCAGACAATCACGATGTCCACTCCTTGGGAAATATCGTTTAGCAACTCCACAGGCAACTACACTATTGTTCTTGATTCCTCCCACTGCTACGATCAGAATTAGTGTGTGCTACATTCTCTACTATCTCGACTAGGGTGTCGTCTGACTATGCACTTTAAGTGCCAGTGCTCGTGAGCTGTCGCTCTACCTGTCGGACGCATGATATGACATTGACTCGCTTCTCTGTTATCCAGAAGGGGGATGCGGCACAGGCGATAACTGTTTCATCGAAATACCCTTCACAGGTATGCAGCCTGGTTCATAACCAAGCTGCTCCACTCACCATACATTCCAGGGTCT
>JBBPLX010001149.1:0-11036 GCA_038090015.1 Leccinellum albellum
CTCTGCCATGCACAATTCTTCATTCAGACTGTTCCTCCCATGTTGTCCTTTCCCATTAATGGTGTAAATATATCGCATACTCCATGTAATCGCTGTCATGCGCTTTAGATCAAAGAATTGAGTTGGAATACCGGTGTTGATGAAATGTGATGACGTCAGGATGCAGCGCTCAACGTTCAACATCGGAATATCTGGCCCTGGTCGAGACCCATGCGGGTGCATCAGTCCAGCTGATCGATCCTAGGCCCTATTAAGCTAGATGTGGCGACTTGGAGCGAGTATGTCCAAATGGTCTTGGAATGGGAGGTGATGCTATAGAAAGGCCGTCTTAGATGCAACTTGAACTTCTGCTGGACTTTGCCCGTGAACGGTATAGAAAAGTGAGTGACTCGGCTGTGCGATCGGAATACAATATGCTGCACCATCAAGCGATCAACGAGATGCATATGATCAATCTTGGATGGTGCCGTCAAGACGAGGGGCTGATAGCTGGGGAAGGTTCTGCACGCAAATTGGCGAGTTCTCTTCACTTGAAGTAGGAGAATCCCAGCCACGGGAACTTGTATCACCGGTTTCCGATTGATCTAGCTTCCCCTTTATAGCGGCGTATCTCTATTTTGACTCTATCTATCTGAACATCCTTGCATTCATCCCTGTCTCCTTTTGCCCGCGGGCACAGTCAAGAACGTCTCGTTCACTGACGTTGACTCGGATATCATGTTCGATCCAAATCCTGGCGCCTCGGTCCAAGATGTGAAAGAATACGCCTCTAAATTCCTCGCAGAGAACGCGACGTGGGCGGCGAGGTTGAACCAGACGTTCCCCCAGTACTTTCCTGATCCCAAGGAGAAACAAGCACCCAAGGTTGGTCCGACTCTGTCGTTCCATCTCCTCGTGATAGCTTGGCTGTGATGACCCATGATGCCTTCTGCCATTGCCCCACGCTCCCTAGATCCTCTGGCTCGGATGCTCAGATTCCCGAGTGCAAGAGTCAGACGCGACGACGGCGTTGCCAGGTAACATCTTCATACACAGAAATATTGCAAAGTGGGTTTGCTTGTGAGCCATAACATGAAACTTTTCGACAGCCAATTCCATCTTCACGACGACAACGCGTTGTCAGTCCTCGCATACGCGGTCAAGGAACTGGGGGTCCAGCAGGGTACGTGCTCCCCGATATCAACATCGGGGTGGATTCCTCCGCTTATCAGCGCGCCCCTTCTGAAACCCTCCTACCGTGTGCTGTGTATCGTGTGTGCGCAGTCGTTATCGTCGGCCACGAACACTGTGGTGGTGTGATCGCTGCGATGCATGGAGCGGCTCATCCCCCCCAGGATGGCGCACATCCCAAGCGCCACCACACGCTGCAAGACTCGCTCTATCACGTTATCGAAGAAGTGTTCAACTTCCATGAGACCAAGGAATCCGAAGAGGCTACATCGACCAGCGAGAGCCCCAACGACGCTCTCACACGCTGGCTGACCCCCCTCGAGGATCGACTCAGGGAGATTGATCTTCCTGGAGACAAGGAACAGGCGCTGAAGATCGCCGTGGAGGAGAACGTGAGGATGCAGGTAGAAAATCTGGCTAGATTGGAGGCGTTCGTGAGCAGGTATAGTAAGAAGAGACCGGTGTGGGTGCATGGCTGGGTGTACGACTTTGCGACGGGGCTTCTGCGTGACTTGCATATCACCAAGGTGCTTGGCGGAAAGGCCTAAGGCTAGCACAATGGCCATTGTTTGAGCGTGGGAGGTACTAAAGGCCTGTGAGGTTCCGTATTATAGTATACTGTACTTTTTCTTTCGTGTCGGAACTTGTAACTCGAATCGGCTTAGTCTCCTGTAGGCAGACCCTAACGTAGGAAGGCAGTCGTTCCTACTCTTCTGAATCGGCTGTATGTTCGTGTATTTATAAATGATTGATTGGTTGATGGAAAGTTCAACGTTCAGGCCTCAGACTTCTAGTACTTGGGATGCTCTGTAACTGCTCGTTAGCGACAATAATTAACTTACCCCACGACATGAAAATCGCTATGACCTCCATCACAAAATATGGGAAGTAACCCCTGGCATAATATGGTTCTCGATACCCGACTAACTTCGACTGGGACCTGCATGATAGAAATTTCCACTAGTACACCCAACCAGGTGCGCCCAAAGTTGTCATGGCTGCCAACACCTTCCATGTATTAGTTGAATCGGGACGAGGTGAACCTTGGTGGCGACCAGCAATAGCAACGGAGGAGGGAAGGCGTGACAGTGGTGTTCTAGTAAGAATAACAGACCTAGGATGACGATATCAAGTTTCATTACGGTTACTGACAGGATAATACTCGGCCCTCCCTACTATCACTCTCGTGCCAAGGCGGACCTAGGTGTGCGTCCGGCGAAGTCAAAAATGTCGATGACCTGTGACTCTTTCTTGCGACCCAATTGGAGGCACATCACTCGCCCCCCATGTGGATCATAGTCTAAGACGATGCGGTCTATGGTCCCGAACGGTATGAAGGAGGGGTATTCATTGAGATCTGCTTGGGCGAGTCCATCCTCGTTGTCGCCATTACCACCACCGACCTCACTGCGTATGTTGAACTCGATCATCCCCATGTCACACGCGGTATGGAAGTCATCTGGAATGTAAAATACCCGGCCGGTACCGTTGAAAGAGGGGTACAAGGGCGTCTTACACTCCATATCACCGAAAGGGAAGGTACCGAGTGGTTGGAACGTAATCAGGCCGAGCTCGTCGTCGTTGATGTCCGTGGCACCAAGGCGGATAACGCCATATTTCGACCCGCAGTACTCAGATTCAAAGGGCTCGAATACGTTCACTTGAATGGTAATGAGGATGTCCTGCGTGGGCGCGTCAACGACGGCATCATGGAGGAGCGCATTGTCATATATGACAATGTCCGGAATGATGCCATGGTGCGAGAGGTTGAGGGACGTCCCGGTACTGGTGTGGGGGAGTACAAATGCATGGAAGACAGTATATCTGGCAGCTTCAATGTCGAGAAACCAGGCTAAGAGCAGGTGTGTCGATGTCGAGATGATTGTGGGCCACCGACAGCTTGTCATCAATTCTGAACCCTACAAAGTGGATGTTAGCTTTGGACTAAGCGGAACGCGTGAACAGAGAGGTCTACCTCGACTGTCTCCCACATTTGGGCAATTGAAAGTAGGGACTCTGTGTGCGTATATGTATCCAGGACGATAAGAGCCTGAGTTTGGTGCATTTGGCCTCTAATAACAAGTATGCGAGGACCAATATCAACGAGAATGGGGCGGAACTCGCTGTGTTCAGACTCATAAAGACGATCCCGCATCAAAGTTTCTGATTGGTTGTCCATTTTTAGCGAAGAGATCAAACTAGGGGTGTTATCAACGGGGAATAATTAGTCAGTAATGGAAGCAACGTACAGTCGATCAGTTCTTTGGTTTGAAGAACATGTATACGTTCTCTCGCTCAAAACTATGTATGTAGAGGGTCGACCTTCGGAATCGACTGCAGAAGCACGGTGAAATGATCGTATGGTAGCATCATTTGGTCTGTAAACGACGCTCCTACAATCGAGATCCAAGTCATAGCAGCATACTTCCCGCCTAAAAGCAACAAGCAGGAAGCGGCCGAAGACCAAGCCTGTGCCGAGGTCCCTGCCATGAAGCCGGAATGTACGGTCTGGGCGTGTCTTGTGCGCCGCAATACGACAAGGGCCGAGATTTCTGTCTACGCAGAAACCGAGGACAAGGTTTTTTTCCAGGTCATGTGCAGATTGAGTTGGGAAGGGGCCAGGAGGACGAATGAATTCGGCTCTATGATAGGCATTACTCCACACACCCCTGCAGTAGCTGAGAGCATTCAGACATCGAGAAACCTGAGAAATAGATTCTGTTCAGACCCACAAAATGTTAAGAGGCACACGAGGAGCCACGCACTCTGCGCATCTGTATGATGTCTTGGACATCGAGGTAGGGAAATACACTAAGCCAAACTTCTGGTGGAAGCTGCTTGAGCGTGAGCTTCGTAGAATACAACATGCCGAAAACCTGGCTGTAACTTGCTCGTTAAAAGGTATAATAATGTGGAGCTTAAGTGATTGCTAGGTCAGAAGTGAAGAAAGGTTCAGAGAAGGAAATATGTAAACCAAATATGTGCAAATGACCCTACCTCACACGCACGCACACCCCTGCTTGAATTCCAACCATAGCGATCTTACAACCTGACACACGTCCCAACTACCTCTTACCCTGAATTTCGATTCCCATCACCGCAGGTATTAGGTTTTCTCTTCAGACAAAGTCTTGCCGAGACCTTAGATTGCAGGAATGAGTATGTCTTACTTAGATGAAGACGACGACTTTATATCTGAGTCCGAGTCGGACTTGGACTCAGACTACCCATCGCCTCCATCACCGCCTCCTGGGGCCAAGTCAAAGATCCCCACTCGAGTTCAGGCCAACTTACTGTTCATCACAATTGAGAAGCATATCTACCGCTTCATGTTCAACGTCCACCCACAGAAGATAAACAGGACGCGGTAATCTGGTATTCGATCGAGAGTGCATCAGAGGAGATTCTTGGCTATTCCCTTGAACCACGGCTCGCTGAAAAGTTTCACGAACGTTGTACACCTATCATGAGGGCCACTTGGTCTGCGTTCCGACGAATCGCAGATATCACAGTAAACAGTTATCTTGAATTATCGAGTCCCTCCTGAAACCGACTGGATGACGTCCGAGAGGAGATCTCTTCCAAAAGAGACAGGATCAAGGACATCCTTGATGGTGACGATGAATTCACTGTTTTCCACGTCCACTGTGACGAGTGTGTGGTAAGTTATGTCCCACCTTCTCATACCATCGTGAAAAGCTAACATGCACACTTTGGTGTAGGGTACCACTTTCTACTTTGAACACGAGTGCATCCAAAACGCGATCTCCTATGTCGTGTGGATGGATCTCTGTTGCGGAAACGTCCTTCATCTAGAATCAATAGCGCCACTCGTATCTCTTGTGGCTATGTCTTTCATCGTTGCTTTGCAAAGTACCAAGTCTGGCTACAGGAGAGGAGACCCTGTACCCCTTGAACAATTCGCCGAGGCGTACGCAGAGCTCAGAAATACATGAATACAGGTGTGCTTGAGAATCCATCCACTCGCCATCGCTTGACTACATATTGTGGATTGCTTAGTATCGAGAGATAAATCATGGTTCGGGCATTACAGTGATAATGATGATGATTGATTTTTAGTGGATATCATCGCTTGTATGCTCGACGCGATAGACTCTTATGCATATGTATGTCGTCCCCGACGCAGTGGCTGAGGTGCGCAACTGGCAAACACTTATCGTAGCGCTACGAGACTTGTCGGTCTCATTGGACCAATACGAAGAATCTCATATGGATGAGACGTAAGCATGTATCCTCGATGCGCCCTTTGATCATCGACATTCCGAGGGATTGGTCGACGGATCCCGATGTAACCCAGTTTCTATATTTCAAGCCACTTCGACATTGCGCGATCCCGAGAATGGAATCGCTGCCCGAATTCGTTGAAGGAGGTAAATTCTGCTATGTTACCTGTGAGGATCTCCGTCAATGAATATGTGCTTCACTGGCGAGAGGAATGATTAGTGATCGGCTGACCGCACATATAATCTACCACATAATTGATATGAGCGTGTTCTGCCATGCGGGTTTGACGGGCAACTCAACACAAGTATCATACCAGATAATATCGATTGACACACACACAGGAGCGTTCTTCTTTTGATTCCGAAAATAAGAGTAAGGTGTCATCTCTGCGTCTGACGCGAGATAATGCAGTATATAACTGACCGTGTGCGAACGGGTCAATCCGGACATCAAGCGCAGTGCGATCGAGAGTGAGACCTTGGCAACCGTTAAAGGTAGTTGCGTACACAGGACGAAGTGGACATTGTTTTCTGGCCACGGTCCAGTTAGATCCAGGCAGTAGGCCCCCATTTGCGACCTTGCCAGCGATCACGAAAATCGGGGACCGCATGCGGAAGTCACTTTCGGTAGTGAAAGGAGGAAGTGGCTAAAAAGTCTGACGAAAATTGATGGACGATCGGCAACAATGCAGTGAACACAAATATCAATAGCAAAAAGCTCAACAACAGGATCACGCTGGTCAGTTGAAGCGCTTCCAGCAGATGAGTCAACGGTGGCGCATGAATCATGCATGTAACAGCATGCGCGAGGCCAGAGTAGGCGCCTTCTTCCAATGGTGCAGACTCCCTTCCGTACATGAAGAAGTCGACCGCGAGATCCTCGCCAGAGGGAAGCGGCAAGAAGCCATCGTGTCTCCAGTAGGTTCTGCCGGGCGCATATTTGAACGCTCGTCCGTTACGAACGCCGAAAACACTGTGGACGGTGCAAGGGAAAGACGAAAAGCATGAAACAAATTAGGAGTACAGTGGGGAGGCGCAGAACACGAGGAGAGCATCGATAGGAGAGGTAAGTTGAAAAAGGAGGTTTGACTTGGAGGGATCAGTGTATAGCGCCGAAGCGTGCCGCATCGGGCAGCAGCATGGCGGCGCATGCGTTTCGGGATAGGAAAAAGGCGTGCAGGAGAAAGGAGCAAGTGCGAGCAGTGCCGCACGCACAGCACGGCTGTGCCACTCCGGTGCATAGTATAATAGAGACGAGGTTTCAAGAACGTGCCTGAAAAGCGTGCAGATGCATATCTGCCCCTTTCATTGTACCGGGCTCTGCCACATCACCCACTGCTGTTCCTCACTTGCGCGCTCCGTGTCCATGCCTCATAACTTCATCTTCAGGATGATCGACAGCGCGTGTCGAGTTTGAGCGGGCGACGTGTCCTGATAGTATTCGATGATTAATTAGTACATTTGGAATATCGGGAGCCTGAGGATCAACGGTGGTCGCCGGAGTACCCAGTCCAATTTGGGGAATCACGTTGCTAACTCAGTTCCGCCAGATATATATAATCAGATAGTGGTGCCGAAGCACGGTTGCATGAAAATGAGTTGCAGCGAGAGACAAAAAAATGTCGAAACGAGACGCGAGGAACCGTCCTCTAAATCCTTGACAGGCATTATCTTTGAGAAAAACCACGTGCACGAGAACAATAGCTCGGATGAGACGTGCGCAAACAGGCGAGATGTTCATTTCGGAAAACGGGATTTACCGTGACCGTGTCGACCGTTGTTTCATCGATAGTATCTGTAAAACCCTGCCAATGATGAAACAAACCCCTAGAAGAGTAGGAACTATCTTCCTTACGTGGCTGCCTACGGGAGACTAACCAAGAGTGAACGACCAGACATTTTTATTTCCCCTTGAACCTGAACCATTATGTTTTCCGAGTTGAGCTCATGGAAGAGGAGTGGTGAGTAGTTCAAGGCTGTCGATGAACGGTGCTGACGAGAGCAACAGAGCCCAGTTGGGCGGACAGCCCACTTCCCATTGACGGTGGTCAGCAGGTGCGGGCATCAGCCATCAACAAAAGAGAGGTACTGATGGATGAGTAGGAATCGAATAGCACTGGCGAAAGCTCCACCTCCAATATCACAACCGACGCGAATCTGGTCAAAATCGTTTCTCAACATACAACATATTCGGTCGCTTTTCTTGCTGATGGGGAGCATGTCGTGAGCGGGGGAAGGGAGATGAAAATTCGGCAATGGCGAGTGGAGGATGGCAAGGAGGTGGGGAAACCAATGGACACTGGGAGTTCAATTTGGGACCTGGCAGTCACACGAGATGGCAAATGGATCGTGTGTGGGACGAAGAGCAGTCAAGTGATCATCTGGGATGTGGAAAGCCACGAGAAGGTGAACAAGCTCAAAGCACATGACGGCAAGGGATTGGCTGCATTGGATGTCTCAGCTGATGGGACGAAAATCGCGACAGGAGGGTTTGACTCGACGCTCGGTATCTGGTCACTTCCCGCAGGTGAGCGACTCCGAGTCCTTGGCCCATTCATTGGGTGGTCGCCGTCAAGTTCTCTCCTGACAGACAACGCGTCGCTAGTACTGCCACGGATTCGGCTTTTCGCAGACTTTCCAATTCAGGTGGGCTCCGGTGACAATGGACCACTCGCATGTGGCGAGCAACTCCAACCGCCTCTTTACTTTATCCAAAAGCGATAATATTTACTATCCACCAAGAAGACGCTCGCGAAATGGCCCATTCAGAGCGATGACGATCCAAGGTGCATCGCACTGGCATGCGACGACACAACCATCGCAGCCTCCGCTAATTCGTCGTTCTCACTCGAGTGGGACACTGAGACACATCAACAAATCGGGACCGTCATCCAGTCCATGGCCATCTCACTGCGACGTTGCAGCCGCTGGAGACGGAGACATAATGAACTATTCACCGATTGGCTAAAAGGTGAGCTTGTGCATTTTGCCATATTATATTATATTCAATCCCCACTATCAGAATTCACTCACCGATGTGTATCAAGGCTTCAGGCGATTGGAGACGAGGCATCGGGTTCCAAGGAGGATAATGAAGCTCTTCCAGCTTACTCCACTATCTTGTCGCTCACTCCATCGCCTCCGGAAGGCGTGCTGACGGGATGGGCAAGAATAGCACTCAGTCGTTGCTCCGCAAGCAAGGCATTGGGTACCACAGACAAGGTACAATTCATCTGGTCGTTCAGAACCGCATGATGATTCTGGTTCCATTCTGTTCAAGTTTTCGAAAGTTCACATCTATCGGGCGATCTGCAATGTTCTGAGTCAGGAGAATCGTCTTATGGAGGCGGTCGAATGTTTCCAAAATATGCAAAATGAGCTATCAGAGGAGACAAACACCCCCGATGAGCGACGACAGTGGGAATCAGGTGAGTAACTCCATTCGCGATTTGGAGAGTAATCCGAGGATCTCTTCAGATTTCCAACGAGATTTTATCGAAAAATTGGGAAAGGGGGGCGACACAGAAATGGATTCCAAGAGCCAGGACGCGGCCATTGGATTCTATTCAAACGCACTTTCGCTTCATCTAATAAATGTTAATGATATCATAGTCAAATGCTGCAAGGCGCGAGTAGGCTTCTTGGAGGACGAGCTCGTATATGTCACCCAGGTATAGATTGATCCGCATGGCATGCCTAGTTGATGGAACTGATTGTACAATCAGACCACTGAACGTGACCCATCGGATTACAAAGGATACAAAAGGAAGCGTGCGATATTACATAGCCTGGGGCGTTACAAGGGGGCATTCAACGCATTTGACATGATGCTGTCGAAAATGGATGCTTCACTTGACCCACAGGTTCAGAGTGAGTTGTTCTCATTCATGTTACGCAGACGACGCAGCGGACTGATTTTGTGTCAACAGAAATTCGGGGTTGCTATCTCGATACGATTCCATTGATTCGCCAGGTCGTCGAGCAGACCATCCATGACATACTCCAAGCACTCATTAACATCACTACTGGTCGTCTCTACGATAAGACAATGCAAGCGGCAGCCTTCGAACAAGTCCCCTCATTCAATGAGTTGCGGTCTCTCATGACGACCCGCGACCGGCTTGACTATGCACGCATTCGGAGAGAGGGGAGAAGTTCCACGAGTATGTGATGTTCTCACACAGGTGGCAACCACCTGAGCCATCATTTCAAACGGTTGAAAACGACATTATCTATGGACTACCCACATCCCCCACGATCGACAAACTCATTAACTTCTGCAAGCTTGTGCAGTCTCACAGTTTCCGGTGGGCGTGGAGCGACACACGCTGTGTTAACCAGAGCGACAATAGAATTCAGCAAGAATCGGTTGTTGCCATGTTCCAGTGGTATTGTTGTGCGGCACCGACGATCGTCCATCTTCTCGGGGTTCTCTTGGAGTTACAAGAGCCTGGGTAGTACATCGCTTCATGGGCTGTCCAATTTTACACAGAAGATTGGAAGCCATGCTATTCAATCTCAAGGAATCGCCTATCATCCTTGCAGGGGTGGAACAGGCGACCAAGTTTGCTACTGAGGCCCTCGCAATACTTGAGCCTGAGCTGACGAGGATGCGCAAGAAGCTCTATCCCGCTTCAAAGCGCCAAACAACGATGAAGGAAGATATCGCATACTGCCTGGTTGGCATCTTTGATGTCGCACTCCCGATCATATGTGGCGAGGGCACGCGAGCGGTCCGTCGTCTACTGGAGGATATCTTAACTCGGTCGGATAACGTCATATTGCTCTCCTGGACTCGGACTGTAAACTTAATTAGTAGTACCAACAGCTACCTCTCTGTCGATCTCACTGTCTACGACGAGATCGAGCCCCCTCACATTATCGAGAGTGCCGAGATAGACAGGATGACCACGGCCTTGCAGTCATCTTTGCCAGACCTATTCATAGAGACCAACGACGACTTGATTGGAATGCACGGCTTGATCCTCAGCCACCCCTGGATTAGTCCCATCCTGGACAGGGACTTCTGCGGCAGGACTCCTCAGTTTGATCTATCCAATTGTGCCTTATGGCTTGTCGTTCAACTGAAGCAGCCGTTCGGCGCGCGCTGTACAAGCGTGTCGCGACGGACAGTCTTATCAATGTTCAGATCTGGGGAGAGACGTCGTTAGAGGAGTCGATGGACAGCGTGCGTATGGTCGACGTGCAGTAATCGTGGATTGGCTTCGGTGTGTACGTAACCTCTTGCCCCTGAATTCCGGTTCCCATCACCGCAGGTCATTGCACCAGGTATTCGGTTTTCTTTCCAGAGAGCACAGTCGTATCGAGACCTCGGAATAAGTATGTCTTACTCCGACTCGGACTCAGACTGCCCATCACCTCCATCACCGTCCCCAGGGGTCAAGAAAAAGATCCCCACTCGAGTTCAGGCCAACGTACTGTTCATCACCATGAAAGAGCAAATCTACCACTTCGTGTCCAACGTCAATGCAATGCCACCCACCGAAGATGAGCAGGATGCAGTCATCTGGCATTCGATCGAAAGCGCATCAGAGGAGATCCTTGGTTATTCCACAAGTTTCACGAACGTTGTACACCCATCATGAGGGCCACTTGGTCTGC
>JBBPLX010001150.1:0-11009 GCA_038090015.1 Leccinellum albellum
CAGCTTGCATATATGGCTCCGAGGTTGAAGTTCCTATCTCGTTCTTAAACTCGCAGATGAAGAAGGGAGGAAGTTCTGAATTATCATTATCGACGGAGAGGCAGGAGTCCATCTTGTATTTCGTTCCGTAGGGCTCTGTGTTGAGGTCGAGGTTGATATGGACTGCTTTAAACACCTCAGAAACCGCTTTTACGCGCTGGGCTTCGTCATCGTGTAGATACGACATGATGTTTGCCAGTTTGCCTGCGAACTGATTATCGTCCTCTGTCATGGTTCCGGTGTGGCAGTCGTCTTCAAACTGGCCGAAGACTGGATGCAGCAGAGTTATAGGAATGAGTTCTTCAGGGTGACGAGGACGACCACATAGTATCTGCTTTTTTGACTCGCGTTGCGTTTCATGAAACGCAGAACGTTTTGAAGCATCAGATGGTGACTTCTTTTGGGCACACGCTTTGATGAAGGTGTCTCGCGCCGCTGCAATTGGATCCGCACCTCCAAACCCCGGGTGTGAGAACGAGAGAGGATTCGTCGACCCTGCCATGCAGGAATCATTAAGTATCAGTAAGACAACTTACTGGTACTGGCGGTAACTTCAACAACAACGCGTAAAGCGGCGAGAACTGAAACACCCAGGAAATTGGGCGCCAAAGTGGCCCCTTGGATTAGTTCACCGTCACCCGTCTTGCTAAGACACGCTCGGAGTTCGTTCTCATCTCCCGATATCCTGTATAAGCGTATACGATGGTTGGCTACGTTCCTCAGATCCGGTTGTGCGTCCTTGATGCGGGGTATAAATTGACCGATGGCTTCACCCGGTTGGATCATAATTGGAAAACTGGCATCGAGATTGGACCCCCGTAACCAACAATTGATTATCGATGGCGCATCTGGAGAAGAAAAACTAGAATCAATTGTCACGGCAAGCCTGGATTGCCTCTGCTACATACCCACTATGACATGGATGTCGCGCTTGGGTGGTTGTGCTGGGAAAATTTCCGATAACTCATCCAATCCCTCCAAGAACTCTGCATGCTCCGAGAGGGTAAGTTTGCTGAGATTTTCTTTATAGGGTTTCGATACGGGATCCTTGGGTTTGTAAAGACGGAGAGAAACAGCATGCACGTCGCATAAATTTGCTGGACCTTCGTTCTTGATAGCCTCTTTAAGCTCGAAGACCGTCTCTGTTTTTGAGATCTTAACACGGAAAGTCTCTCCATCGTCTACAGAACGGACCCAACAATTGAGCGTGAGCATATCCATGATAGCACGAACGAATGGTTGACCGTTGAATCGAACAAACTAATCGTGGTGATAGCTGAGTCAGCAGTCATGTGAGTAATTAGGACTACACGTGACTTGGACTATAGTGAACAACACATCGCGCGCCCACCCAATGATAAGGATCCTGAAGCGGCCAAACTTCTCTCGGATGTTTTCAATTGTCGAATAAACTGTGGAACGTAGAGTTGAAATTGTAGTTACTGTGAGAACGAGGGAGGAAGAGGAAGAAATGTACTCCGTCGATCAATCCCCATCTACTTCCGACATCCGGTTCTGGCAGGTCCGGTTGTGCCGGAAAGGTCAATTTTGGGTCGAGGGATCCGGAAACTGAAACAGCGCACGGCGGACAAACGTGTTTCCGAAAGGAGTCTAAGTTGGGTCCAGGGACTTGCCCGGAGGGCTTTGCTATGTTGTATTGTATCTTGTATCTACTACGTCTCCTCGTTTGTATATTCGCTATTTGCCACTACTACTATTGAACGTGTTCTGGTTATGTAGTCCTCCACTGGCCATTTATTGAACAGTATGTTGACCCGCCTTCCAGCTTGGGCTTCGCGAGCACGTTCATTCGTGTGTTAGGAATGATATTAACAGCACGATCAATTAGAATCATGTGAAGTCTTGTCCCACCGCAAACACCAAATTAAAACACGTTGCTGTGGCTAAAACCTACTAGCCAACCACCAGCGCCCAACACGTTGGCAGCGCACAAATGCTGGAATTGTGACACTGTTATCGGGCGCGAATTAGCATGTACGCCCTGGCACTATTCAATGTGTGACGCAGCGATCACTATCGGCAGGTGAAAATCGACACTGACAAAAGAACCGGGGTTATCCAAGCACCGCCCAACTGACCACAGGTACAATCGAACATTCGAGAAAGCAACCACCTTTCAATAACCAGTCCAGATTGGCGGGAAACCACCACCAACTTGGGTCCCATTCGAACGAGAAATATCATATATAGGGCCACCATCAATCTCGGCAAGATATATGTCTCTAGAGATGGCAAAAACTCACTGTACGCTCTGTAGTCGTCATGTAAATGAACCTTCAATCTATTTGCCAGTGAAAACATCGATATTTTGTAATCCAAAGTATGAGTGGCACTGTCGGTCAGCGGAACGCATCTCGGACAAGATTCAGGTATTTCAAGTTGAAACTTCGGGCATGCTGGTCCTCTGACCGCCTCGGAGCCAACCGCGTTGATACTCTCACTGCGTTCGCAATATGAGATATCCTCCAACTTCTTGCTGCTTGTCCTTGTCTGGGCTATACAGCGCTGAGTCAAGACGGGAATAAAACGACGAACGACGACCAAATTACTCGACACGCCCTGAAAGCGGGAAATTCTCCCAACAGCCTGGGAGATACGCCGCGAACATGAGAGCTGCTTGTTATAAGCATTGCCGATATCAAAAACGTGAGGTGACGAACCCACAGAGTGCGTGACGGTTTCCGCATCAGCCATGGCGGCGATTACGATGGGGAGAGACGAGGCGCAACCCATATGCAGGTGGTAATATCGGAGACCAATCCATAACGGAAGTCGAGAACCAGGGAGGCATGCGAGCCGCGAGGTCGCCAGTGCCACAAGCCAGCGGGAGGGACAAGGGTTCAAACCCTATAGAACGATAGAAGTTCGTCACTGAGAACAGGTTCTAGGGAGCGGCGCAAAGCAACCACTAGCACGAGCGAAAACAGTTTCCGGAGAGACTGGAGAGTGTGGCCGACCAAATTGGCGTTGTTCAGGGGACATAGAACACATTGGACATGCGGAAAGGTGGCCTGGAGTCCTGATGGCAGACGTATATGAAACACAGCCAACCGCACAAGTTCTCGTATGCCTCGCCGCCTTCACAATCGCCGCCGGTGCAACCTGACCCACTGCCCATTGCTCGCCTTATACGCGTGACTGGTCGCTGGCATCATCACCTCCAGGCTCTCGAGGCATCCTGCATGTTGTTCTCGGATGTGCAAACTCCTCGGCCGCATCGTCAAGCTGACAGTATCCATGTACACGCGTCGGAACCAACAGAACGGTAACGGCGACGGCGACACCTCCCACTGCTACCCTTCAGTACCTGTTTCCCGTCCTTCGCGGGAGGTATGTCCTATGTCGTTTCTCACCTTTTTGGTACGGGCTGATGTAATGGTGTACGATAGACGACGGGCTCTTATGTTACTACGACGTCCAAGTCATCGGTGTCCGCTCGGGGCGTGGTCCACCCCACCTCTCATGCTCGAACAGAGAGCACTCCGAGTCGCACTCAGTCTCCATCCCGGGGGAGAATGGACACTGATAGCGGCTGCGGAGACATCCGAAGAAGACCAGCTACGTCCTCCACTGGCAAAGACCAAGGGTCCTCGTATTCAAGAGAAGGGGAAGGAGCCAAGATGGGAGACGAGGTACGGACATAAACCTACTCGGGAGAAATTCATGCGATGCTCAACACGACTCTAACGACCGCAGCTCAGTCCACCGACAAAAGTCGCACACGACAAGGTGAACCACGCGAGTCCGACCTCATCTTCGCCGGCAACCATACAGCACCTTTACGAGATGCAGATGAAGGAGCTCAGCACTCTCCAACAGGAACACAAAGCGGCCCTCATGGAGAGGAAGAAGTACGCAGATGCCTACGCGGCTCTTAAACACCATTATGATGAGCGATCAAAGAAGCTCAGCGCCGTGTGCCACGAACGCCAGGCAGCCCTGGACCAAAGGAACGAGATCAACGTCGCCCATGCCACGCTCAAACGGCAGTATGAAGAGCAGACGAAGAAGCTCGACGCCTTGCATTCAGAGCACCAGGCAACGAAAGAGCAGAGGAAGAAAGCGGAGCAGGACTGTGCCGCACTGAAGCAGAAATACGAGACGCAGAAGAACGAGTACAGCACTCTGAATACCAAGCATCAGTCGTTGAAGGCGACCCTGGAACAGCTCACGTCGGAACTACAAGGCGTCCAGCGGTTCGTTGCGACCGCAGACGCCTTCTCGGGCTCAGAGGTAGTAAACACGCTACGGAAGCTCAACGGAGAGGTACAACAGGGCACCAGGTCTATGGCAGAGTGGGCGATCGAAAACATTACATTCGAGGCACCGGCTTCAGATCAGAACCAGACGACTCCACAGACTATCGAGCAGACAAGGGCTTCAGACACATTGGGTATGAGGTTCATGCAACTCCTACCGCTAAAGAATCACAAAGAGGATCCTGTCCTCCTGGAGATGGCTTTTCGCGCTTATCTGATATACGAATTGTACTGGATCGCATCCCCGTGGAGTGTTGGGCAAGAAGAGCAGTCGCACAATGTGTATATCGATGCGATATACCAGAGGATGCGGGAAACAGGTGAGGCTCAGCTCATGGAATACGTTGCAGAACCGCATGTGTACTGACGAACGATAAACACATGGTCACCAGAGGGACAAACCATATCAGGAAACTGGCGTGCTCTCACACGCGCGTACACCCTTCCCGCGTTCGTCAGCGATCCAGACCTCGCACACACTATCAACATGACGATCGTGGCCGGTTTCTCTGATATCATTTTAGCAGCGGGCTGCACTGCGTCCAAGTCCGACGTCACAGCCGCGTTCTGGACTGAGTTCGGAGAGAAGGTGCACCATTTCCTGTCGCTCGCTGGACAGGTTAACAAAATCATCGGCGTCGGGGTGATCTCGGATGACTTTGAGGTGCTGGTGGTCTGGCCCGACACCATTTTTGACGACAAGATGATGGAGGACTCGTATGACAACGGAGACAGGATTCGAGGAGCGGAGCAGCGCCAGGAGAACGTGCTGTTCGCGACAGACTTGGGGTTGATGCAGCGCATGAGGGTAGGGTCCAGTACGGCACAGAAAGGAAAGCCGTCCGAGTTGATCATCATAAAGCCGAAGGTGGCGCTCGCGTCAGTGGTGGGCGCGATAGACGAGTGAACATCGCAGTGATATTTGACCATTTTTGCTGCAGTTTGAGTGGATTATACTGGTGTATAGTATTCATAATGAATAGTGTTTCGTAATTCATTGTAGATCATCGATTCAGATCCCAACAGCCAATGAAATGATAAGCGAGAAACGATGCTGCAGTCGCTATTTTAGTGAAAGGAAATACAAACCAACGACCCAGCAGCGCTCGAGCTCAAAGTCTTCAGCAAACTCATTGCCAATACCTCACCTCTAATCAAAACTTTCGGATGTCAGGAAAAAAGGAAATCAAGTGCAAGGATCCTTTAGGTACGATACTCCGTCAACGCAGAATCACCTGAACAAGTTCTAAACAGTCCCATCAGCAACTGCTCAACCTACGGAAACGGTGCTACGAGAACTCGACGGTCGTCTCCGATGAACCTTCCTTAGTACCAGCCTTCACCTTGGGGGTTAGAATGCTGGCGACAAGTATGGAGTTATAATTAGAGAGCCCAGAGTTTGCCCACCTGTCTGCATGTCATACGCAAGGTCGGAGATGAGGGGAGCCCCGACGAGGTAATCCGCCTGGCGTCGGCAGTGCAGTTTGCAGGGGTTCGGTCTGTGATCGGGACGATGTGGGCAGGAGACGACGGACAGACGAACAAGATCACGTCCAAGTTTACGAGAATATGTTGGATAGATCTGGTCGGCTGAATCACACTGGGCAGCGTTGACGCTGCAGAGGACGATAGACTCGTTGACTGGTAGTGTTCCGTTCGATCAACGGATTCTGTATGTACATATCGATAACTAGAGGACCGATATGATGCTTGTGAGTACTCACCGTCATTTTGTCGTATGCTGGGGAACCAGCCAAGTAAATGGGGTCCTTCGCCAGGCATAAGGCATTCAGATCTAGAATCTATAGTACTGAGCAACATCCTTGGGGATAGCAGGGCTTCGTTCCCGCAAATGACCTCGATTAAGATGGAACCCGGGTCATCTCGCCACTAGACTCGGCGGATCGATGCTCGCGTTGTGCCGCAGCGCATAGGTTTCGTGAGGTATGGGTTGTGCTTACAAGGAATCAACTTGACTAGTTAAGCATCTCTGTGGCACCGCAAAGGAGGTTACTGACAACTACGCCACGGGCACGTCCATGAACCTGCATTAGTACCTCTCGGAGTGTGCATAACCTTCGTATGTTCTTCCCGGGTAACATTGCGTGTCACTGATGATGTGGAAGAATTAGATGGTCTCAGGTTGACCGACGGACGAGGAGAGGAGTTCACGCGTGTCATCTGAGTCAACGATCTTCAGAACCCTCTCGTCTCCATTAGTGCACTGACGGACGAGTAAGTTGCTGTGTACCGCTGTCGTAGGATGGCTGGCATTCTAGATCTCAGTGGTGCAAATGTTGCGCCTCTCCGACCTGCGTTGCGTAGGTGAACAGTGCACTGCCTTCCATTTCCGTGATTCATCCCGGAGAACTTGACTCAGTTTCATTGAAGGCAAAGGGCGGATTGTGACGGGGTACATTGAAAGAACGACATGCAGTGAAAGTTGGGGTAGATGACAGTCCGGACTTTCCATGCGCGTGCACTCCGCGGACAACATGCGTGAACTCCGCGACACCGTCTGTCACCAGGTAGGCACACACGCAAATCTAGGTACTTACAATATGTACTTTCCGCGGAAGGTATTAGTATCGATATAGGCTGTACATTCTACATTAGAGTCCGAAAGCCCGCGTGGGCTCACGACATACAAGACATACATCATAACGTACTAGTACCACTACAGAGAACATTATACAAAGATACTAGCTACTACATGCGCATATGGATGCAAGTCGGTTTGAGGGGGAAAACAAATCTCGTGAGTTGTAAAAGGGTATGATAGGAGATCAAGTTGAAGTATCACTGCGCGAGTGTCTGCGTGACTTCGTCTCCTTGTTCGGTTTTCATTTCGCCTGTAAGTTTTCTAGAAACTCGTCTAGCGCCCTGTTATTCTCAAGGTCGTCGTCTTGCCGAGGCTCGAGGAGCCTGAACCTGCGAAAATCGGCTTCAAGGTCCTCATGTTGACCAAGGACATGACGCTTCAGCGCGTCCTTGCGAGATAATCTGAACGGATCGACGTCACAACTTAGCAAAAAAGGGAAGGGGCAAGAGAAACTCACACTCTTTTGCAAACCTTGCACACACATTTTTGACTAGGCTTCTGCTGCGACTCCTCCTGACAGTCTGGCCCAGACGAACAACCGCCCTCCTATGGATTAGGTG
The DNA here is from genome assembly GCA_038090015.1 of Leccinellum albellum. NCBI lineage: Eukaryota > Fungi > Basidiomycota > Agaricomycetes > Boletales > Boletaceae > Leccinellum > Leccinellum albellum. Next base: position 7,482 of record JBBPLX010001150.1, read on the forward strand.
GCATGAGATTACGAAGCATACGCCATAACTGTCAGACCCACCGCGTCCACCTTTCCCCGTCGTCTTTTTTTAGCACGGGCATCCGGTTGTTTCTCGGATCGCTTACGCTTCCCGTCCGAACTGCTGGCCTCCGGTGCCCAATGCTCCCGCTTTGGGACCGTCAGCACAGTATCCTCCCCTGGCAAAGCTGGGCTCGACTCTGTTATGCACAAGTCCGACAATGGTGTCTCCGAGCTCGACGGAGGTTGTTGTGAGGCTAGCATTGAGGCGGGGGTGCTGTATTGCGATGGTCCGGAGATGGAATTCTTTGTATTGAACGAACCATATATATGACCGTGTACTTGCTGATCAGAATTTTTGGCTTGACTTCCCGTCATTATTGGGAATGGCACATCGGTCTTGTTTCCAAGGTAGCCCATCTCCAGATTGTTAAAAGACATGGGAACCTGTGTATCGAACAGGAGCGGGGCTTGGGTTTGGAAGCCATTCAGTTAGTCCTCGAAGAGATCTGTTTCTGCATGGAAGGACTCACCGTAGTAATTCTCCTCGATGAGATGGTGGTCTTCCTGGGGTGTGCGTGCGTTCGGAAGGGAGGGTACTGCTGCAGCGAGACCTTGCCGCTCGAGGGGTCGGTGAAGGGGGGTCTCCTGGGGCTGGAGCGACATCGGGGGTTGAAACGTGAATGAGAACGTCCCCTCCTGGCTATCTGAGTCCCACAATGGAGGCAGAACGTAAGAATGTTCCACGAGGGCTTCGGGCGAGCCGTATGGCGACACCTGGAAGCCAGTGCTGTTCATAGGTGGCACTCGTTCGATCCCAGTTGTGACCAAGTCAGTGGAGGGGAAGGTGGCGTTCCAGCCTCGTTCAATTGACGCGTGATCGAGACCAAGCGCGTCGGGAAAAGTGAAGGAAGGCGAGGGATCCTTGGGAGATGAGATGTTGGGGGAAGAAATCAAAGGTGGGTATGACATTCCCGGCGTCGGGTAAAGGCTTTGTTGGCTTGGCCCAGCCATGCAGAATGATGCTTGAGTAAAATTGGACGCGTCCTGACGCGTCTTGCTTGAGCCGCTGGGGAAGCACGGGAGAGACATGATTGGAGGTGAAGAATGATGGAGACGAGTCTTAGTTGTTCGATGATGAGAAGACAAATAGAGGAGAAGGTGAAGAGGGAAGCAGATTTATATCCTGCGATTGTGGCCTGGAATTAATATGTTCAAACAACCCCCGTTTTCCAATGGTTGCGGGCGACGCTGCCGGGCCAAAGCACGCTCAGGGGTGACTGGCAATTACCGGGAGTCAGTTACGAGAGTTTTATCCATCACAGCAAGTCTAGAAATGAAGCGTACGCCTCGTGGCTCGTATCACAACCGCGCTGGAAAGAAGATGAGTGGAAAAGGAATGTCACCTCAAGACCACACTCACGTGTTTGGACCCACAATGGTGCCGAACAAAGCACGCCGACGTTGTGCTTTGGCCGGAAATGGCCGAATATTTTGGTTCACAGAACATCTGGGGATCTGCCGACTTAAATTAAGGCCTATCGAAAGAGATTCGAGAAAGTCCCGTTCGGTGTCTGTAAATTTACCCGATATACAGAACAACCAAACTCGAGTGTGGTCCACTCATGGTGACTCACCTCGTCCTACAGCTCCTGAGTAGGAGAACAATTCAGTATTCCTGCAACAGAATCTGTTAACCTTCAACACGGGGCAACTCAAAGAAGAGCGAAATGGAACCGAGCAGATTAGATATAACATAGAGGCGAGCAAATACCAGCCTGGACCCTCGGTGAAGGTCAAACACTTCTCGCAACCCAGTGATCCCGGGATCCACAAAGTGGTAACGCGTGGACAATGGGACTGGCAAGCGAACATATTAACACCCAACTTTGGACGAAGTGACTAGTGGTAATGTGACCGTACACAGATGACTGCCACTCGAACCAACCCGACTAGATCGTCTCCACATTCGCTCGGTATCTGTGCCAGAAAGCCTATGCTAAAAGATAGCTTGGTTTTCGTTGCTCGTGAACTCGGACGCAGGTCTTCCATGCTTGAAAACTATATCTTGTATTCAGGTAAATTTATTTCGGCGATCTGATGAGACCCACGTAGGCGGCGTATGTCTCCGGTCTCCGGCTTGAATCGCCAAGTTAGTAAAGGTGTATTGCAACCAGAAGGAAACTCACCCAGAAAATTCCGGACACAATATTTCTACTCCATTGAACGGGCAGAAAACGTACATCGACAAGAACGGTCGTCACCACGAATGAGCATGGCCATTTCGACCACCTACGACTCATTGGCGGAGGGGTGGCACAAATCCGGCAAGCTTGTCAGGGAGCGCTGCACAGTATCCAATAAGACAGCAATTTTGAACACTAGTCAGTTGACATGGGCGAGGAGACACTTCGTAGCTCCTGATCACTGCGTCATCTAATGGATATTTCAAGAAACAAGACAAGAATGGAGCAACCTTTGCAACTTGACAACTTTAATGACCAGGTGAGCTGATACTACAGATCTTTTAGTAGTATCCAAAGCAAAGAATCAGTGAAACCAGTTGGACTATCTTTGATACCATGTTCTAAGGGCCCAGCTGTGATACTCAGGTACGGCCTAAACCTCGAATTAAACCAGAGGTCCATTTTGACTAGAAACTTGCCTTTTGGCGCCGTCAAATGCAACCATCAGTCCCAGGATAGGCCAGACTTGGTGGTGAAGAAAGAGAGGAAAATTGTCCCGTTCGCAGGAGAGCGGCGGATAACTTGTATTTTTGTTCTCGTGTCTGACTTTGTACTATGTCTCACATCGTAGCTATAGGTGTGTGCCTCGTGGAAATTTGGTGTGGACTTCCACTCGCCAGTGGGGCTGACAACACAGACGATTGTGAGATCTATAGAGCGACCTGGTTTCTCAAATTATAATGACCACCGCGAGACCCATGCCAGATACCTGTGTTGCATCGTGACTCTGTCCTTGCCGGAAATTCGATGCAGCCGCCGCCGGTTCAAGTTGCAGACGCAATCGTTCCTCCATAACTGCTGCTGTACATATAAAAGAGAAAATAGAGACCAAATAGTCAAGGTGGCAACTGTTCTCTCCTTACGGATTACGTATGCATAACTGAGACATGATTTCATTCTCGCATCGACCAGATTACGGAGATAGTTTGAAATAAAGGGAATACAATAATGATACAGCACGGTGAAAGAACATTAACTACCTACGAACGCTCTCCGCGCAACCGCCGTGCGAGAGCAAGATCCTTGGGTTGGATAGTAACACGTTTGGCGTGGATAGCTGCAAGGTTGGTATCCTCGAATAGCGAGACTAGGTAAGCCTCCGCGGCCTCCTGTAATGCCATCACAGCGGAGGATTGGAAACGCAAGTCGGTCTACAAAACAGCGTTAGCACGCGAGTCGTCACAAATATCGACGCCAGATACCGACCTTGAAGTCCTGCGCAATTTCACGAACGAGACGTTGGAAGGGCAACTTCCGGATGAGCAACTCCGTCGACTTTTGGT
>JBBPLX010001152.1:0-11009 GCA_038090015.1 Leccinellum albellum
GAGAAGGCCGCTACTGCTTTAACGGCGACATCGACAACAGAGGTGCGCCCGTCTCGCTCTCTTTTTACTCTTTCGGCCGTGATAGCGCCCGTGCTGACGCGGTCTGTATGATATGACAGGATGGTCGATCGGAGAAGAAGGGGAAAAAGGAAAAGAAAGACAAGAAAGACAAGAAGGAAAAAGAAAAGAAGGCATGAGTACGGTACGATATGATCTACCTTGTCTCTTTTCCTTGCATCTCCTCTGTTGTATCTTTGTTCAATCATCAGCCACGTCCCCGGCCTATTGCATACATACGTCAATCTTCTTCGCGCCCCCGCAACGTGAGTCGGGAAACACGATCACACTGACAATAGCATAGCGAACTCGTGATGATATCAATCCACTGCTGTCGCGCGCAGCTAGGCGGTGCGTTGCCGCAATTTAGCAGCTTTGTACCACCAGCACCGCACCCACAAGCACACCGGCGACCATGGCCGTGGCCACGTCCCCGATTGCGTACCCCATTTCCTTGAGGTCGTCACCAGACCACCAGTGGTGGTGGCGGCAGGATATATGGGGAGCGTTAGGTGCGCCTACGTCTGCGATGTCTCCGTTATCCGAGGAGTGAGCGGCCAGTGGACCGGCCGACGGCCACTAACGGGTGAGGTGTGGGTGCCGTCGTACTCTGGAACGCGCGGGCGTGTTGGATGGCCGCCTAGGTCGTACATATGCGTGTGGGTCCCGGTCCGAGCAGCGGATGCGTGAGAGAGCTTGACGGAGCACCGGGTTCAAGGTGGCCATATTGGCGGAAGTGTTTGCATACTTTGCTCTCGGCCGTTTCGGAATGGAAATGTGCCGCGGTCGTCGGTCGACCGTTGCTCGTGTCTGCGAATATTGTCCGCAACGATGACAGAATGGGAATTTAGGTTAGTTGCCAGTGGGCTGTAAGCACAGACAGACAGACAGGACTCTTTGGATTACTCTTACTGATGGCAAGAAGGTGCTTTAGGCACTGCTTCGAGGTCCAGAGGACTTATGGGCTTCATTGGTTGGCGGTGCCCCCGTCGACCGTGGTCCTCTCCCTCTCCTTCCCCCGCTTCTGGCACCACGCCGTCACGGTCATCCTCGAGTTAAGTAAAACTGAACTGAACTACCAGCTCAAGTGCCAGCCGATCATCCGCCCCATCAAGGAACGTAAAAAAAGGCGCCTGCCCAAGCCCGAACCCAAACCTATGCGCAGTATGATGATCGCTGCCTCCGCCACCAGTGTCGACGAGCACAGCCACGTCCGTCTACTACACGAGCACCAAAGATTGACGGTGCAAGGCCCGCAGCAGTCGCGGGGAACCCGTCCGCCGTCGTCTAGTTGGCACGCCCTGCGGGGGCGCTTCCAAAGAGGACTTTGAACGGGTTGTTGTGCTCGGTTCTGCGGCTCAGTTTAGATTAGCTGTTTCTTGAAAATAGAGAATAGGGGGATAGCTGGGCGCTTGTCGAGATTGATGAGATGCGTCGCCCAAGCGGACCGGAAAGCCGTGGTCCAGTGGGTTTCAGCATTCTTATAAGTGGGGATCTTCCGGTTGAATCTTCGTACGACGATTTATTCACGGACAAATTGGTCTTTCGCCGTGACTTTAGGGGCTCAATACCGTAAAAATCAATGGCTAACCTTCGAACAAGATACGAGTGTAAGGGAAGCTGAGCGCTATTTTCGTGCAGTCGAAATCAGGTCGGAGGGGATTAGATGAAGATCTGTCGACCACGGGTGTGAGGACATCGATGAGTAAACTGACTGGCATGATCCAGCGCGGCCACGTATGGAGATGCTTTCAATATGAATTGATCCGGTTATACGAGGTAACCCATGATGCATCACCCCAAAATCCAAAGCTAACATCGCACGACTACTGCACGTCGACCGTACAAATGCTCTCCATCAACTCACTCAACGACGTCTCCGCCTGAATCTGAACCTGGATGAAACTGTCCGTCGCCACACGTTTGTACTGCCCGCGCTTTTGCGAGGCTAGCAGCAGTGCCCCGAAAGGCTGCCGAAGCCGAACGAGAATCCGCAGCGCACGTACGTCGAGATCGAACAGAGGATCGTCACCCGAGAAATCCTCGTCAAGCAAGGGAATGATCCATGGATGAATGAGAACGAGGCGTTGTGTCCCGAGCGAGTCGTCTTTAGTCTCGATCCAGACCTCGCCGAGAGTCGGTACCGTGGCACGATAAACGTGAAGGCCTGAGTCGGAATTACCTTCCCCGAGTTGGGGGAGACCTATGAGGCGGAAAACAAGCCCAGGAAGTCGAAGTCGACCAGAGACATGAGATAGGGACGGGAGATCAAGGAGGCGTCCATATAAAGCAATAATTTGAGAGGGATCGGGAAAGGACGATTTCAAATCCACGACCATCTGATTCATCATGGTGTTCTCCATGGCTCGGGGAACATGCGGAGGCAGGACTTGGTCATATACAGTGAGATCGGAGGGGAGGTAACTTTTCGTATTGTCATCTGAGTTTCCAATCCAAGAGAGAAGCGTGACATCATCCGATTGCGTCAGGATATGCTCGAGGAGGCGACGGATTGCCCGCTTGCCCTCGCCATATATGACCGGTAGTGAGACGTCGAAGATTCCAAATAATGAGTACGCGATGTCTTCTTCCCGCGTCGTACGGCGCTTCGAAGCCAGGTACAGCTTCTCCCGCACCCGGTCTACCCCTGGTTTAATTGTGGCAAGCCTCTCCGTGGCAAACTCAGTCGCCCGCTCCATCTCTGAGAGAATAATAGGGGATTCCTTGTGATTGAACAGTCTCAAATCAAGATATGGCTTCCAGTCCTCGGTGTAAAATTGAATGACTTTTGAAGCAACGTACTCCTGGTAAGTCCACCCGCGAGTATTCCATATACTTCTCCACAGATCGCCTTCTTGCTGCGACTCCGAGAGCACACCAAGGAGGTGGACGATTGTGAGTGCCGCGTGACAGTACCAACGGAACATGGCCACCACAGATTCTTGCTGGGTGCGGTTGTCAGCCTGGTTGACACAACACGTATCGCTCCAAGCCCATCGGAAACGGCGAGATTGGACCAGATTACAGAAATTGATGAGCTTCTTGATTGTGGGGGATTCGGGTAGTCCGTAAATCGAGGTGTCCTCGACCATCTGGAATGTTGGCTCGGCAGGCTGCCACCTGTGCGAGAACATCACATATTGATAAAATTTCTTGACCTCTTCCTTGATGCGTGCAAGGTTGAGACGGTCACGGGTCACCATCGCAGACCGGAGTTCGTCGAAAACCAGTTGTTCTTCAAACGCAGCGGCTTGCTGTGTTTTATCGTAGAGACGACCAGTGACGGTGTCGATGAGCACACGGGGTATGTCGCGGATAGTGTCATCGACGACCTCCCGGATGAGTGGAGTTATGTCGAGATATCGACTTTGAAGCTCTGATATCAAAAAATTGTCAATTCGTATTCACGCACGAAGTAGATCCAATAGGCTCACTGGAAACTTGTGGGTCCTCCGAATTGTTCATCGTCGAAAACATTATTTCGAATGCACTGAAGGCCTCCCTGTAGCGGCACATTTTATGCAATATGGCGTATTCTTTATTGTAAGCTATGTAGGATGGGTCCTGTTCAATAACCTGATAGTACCATCACTACCGTTATCCGTGCACGATATGCGAGTCAATTCATACCTTGGTAATGCTGACGAGTTCCTCCTCCAGTAAGTTTGCTCGTGCCTTACAGCATTTGACGATGATATCATTAATGTTCTCCGGGTCAAGCGAGAGTGTGATCGAATAGTGTCCAATGGCCGCGGCATGGTCCTCAGCCGTGCCAGCACGCTTCTCAAGTTTATTGATACAACGTTGTTTGAAATCTGGAGAGATTCTTAGATTGCTGTCTATGGCACCAGTAAAATTACTCACCGAGTTCCCATTGTGCCCGATCATCGAGTTCGTGAGTCTCGTCTAACAGATCATGCTTCATCTTTTGGAAGCACTCAATTGCTTCCGTAACACGATCGTCTTCTTCAAGAATATCACAGACTGCGCGATAAACCTGAAACTTCGGAAACATGAACTGAATGGCGCGAGAACTGTCAAGCCATTTAAACAACCATCCGAACCGCACATACCTTGTCTGCGCCTCCCAATACCTTGTCGGCTGGATGACAACGCAGTCCCATCCTGGCCCACCCCAATAGCATAGAGTTGGGTGGCGAGGAGGTGAGCGATAATATAGCAGAGTAGGCTGAGAACGCTTCGATGTATTTCTCCGCACCTGCTGCCTCATCCCGGACAGTTTGAAACCGTGATACGCATTGGCTCTTGAAACCTAATAGCGCGAATAAGTACACATACTACGAAATGACGCAGGGACTCACCTTCAAGCCAGTCCATGATCAATTGATTGTGCTGCAGATCCTCATTCATGGTGTTGACAATCTCGCGAAGATATTGTGCAGCATCATCTATACGACCAGAGGCAAACATTATTTCACATTCATGCTTCTTCTCGTGCATGCGCAGGGTGCATTGCGATGCAGCAAGCCGGTTAGTAAGCCCTTGGACGGTTTGCTCGAGATCTGATATTTTTCGTTCTATGAATACAGAAAACAGGTCAGAATGTTTTGAATCGAAATCGTGATAAACATACCCGAGTCTGCTACTAGGACCCTAGTGGTTTCATTCAATTGAGTGTCTGTGCGTCGAGAAGTGAGTGTCAATGGGCGGGACTGAACGCGGACTGAACGCACTGTAGTTTTCCTCTCGAGTACGAAGGGTGTGTCTGAGGCATTCTTTTTCCTTGTTGGCCATAGCAAGCTGGTCACGGAGTTCTTGAGCAGATTTCTCTAGATTTACCACAGTCTCGTCTGGTTGATCCCGTGTGTATTGAGAGGCGATTATCAACAATATATGAATGAAGACAGACGGAGCTCACTTGTGCTTTCATGCTGTGTGCGCAGGGACCGGTTATCTCTGTCAGATGCGGCAAGCTGGCCGCGGAGTCGACGGATAATTTCCTCAAGACTCGCGATGCTCGTTGCTGACAGAGGCGGATAACAGCATGGGGGCAGTCGGCTGGTTAATAAACATACCTTCGCTCGCATTTCGAACGTGTAAGGGCTCCAACGTGTCTCCGGGATCAACATTTCCCGTCCTCGTGCAGTTGAGTTCTAGCTGCAAGATAATTTGAACGAGTCGGAGATGTAGTCAGTAATGATATCTGATAAAAGCTGTGAGACTCACATTGTCGCGGTAGTGTGATGGAAGAATGTTCAAAAGGTGTCGAAGGATCATTTTCTTCCCTGGAGCGACTGCAATGTCGTAGTTTGGTGAGATGGCCATGGGCGAGATGGAACCCGAGTCAGCAATTTTGACTGTCGCAAGGTGTTGGTGGGTTGCAGCGTCCCAGAGTGAGAGCGACGACAGTGTGGAAGTTGCAATGAAGCTGTCGTTGGGTGTCAGTGCGATGTAACCTTTGTCGCCGATACTCCATTTTGAGAGCATTGTCCAGGTAGACACCTCAAAACAGTGGATATCCCCTTCCTTAGATAAGACAAGGAGTTGCTGGCTATCACTCGTCCAGGCGAGGGTTCCGTTCTTTGCGTTGTTCGCGTTAATTTGAAATTGGGCAAGGAGTCGGCCGTCGCAACTGTCATAGACACTCGGAACAGTCCACGCGGCTGTTGCAATGAGTTGTCCGTTAGGCGAGAACTTGATCGCGGACACGATATAGTCGTGTTTGAAAGGTCCGAGCAGTCGTTGGCCAGTTGAAAGTGACCAGACAAAGAGCGCGTAGTCATATGATCCGGTTGCAATTCTTGTCGAGTCAGGAGAGATGTCTACCGCATACACCTGATGGCTGTGCGCTTGGAACTCGGTCGCCTTCTTGTGGTCTGTCGCGTTCCACACCATCACTCGACCATCCAACGTCCCAACCACGATCCACTTGGCGTCCCATGACACTGCAAGGTCGAAAACAAGGGTTCCAGCGTCCATTGGCTTGCCCACTTCTTTACCATCCGTTACTCTCCATTGTCGGATCTTTCCTGATAGTCCTCCGCTCACGACATGCTTCCCGTCGGGGAGAAACTTGACCGACGATGTGATATCTTGGACATCGATCTCCATCGGGTTCACGCAAACGACATTAGAGGCAATGCTATTTTCATTCGGCTCCTGAAGTTCCATCAGCGCCTCGTTTTCGATGGTCAAGTTAGGTTCATCGTCTCTGCTCGCCTGCACCTACCTGCTGTCCGCTATCAGTGGGAACTGGGCTGTCCGTCCCGCTCGGTCCTTTTTCTCTCGTCAGTTCCATAGCGCACCAATGATATTTCCATACTCGCCGTCTCTCTTCGTCAGGCGGGACTTGGAAAACATGCTTGGTAGGCCAGGTTTGAGCGTGCTATTGTCAAAGTGTCGGAATTTGTGCGGCAACACCTGACATACACACGTGCCTTGATTCGCTCACGTGGGCATCTACTAACTGCTTGCTTTCATCGTCTTACCATCCGATTATCGTAGTACTACTTTTCGACAAAGAAAGTCACTGTCAAAGTTCATCCATTGGTCACTGACTTTGGAAATGATCTGTTCCTCTGTTTTCTTTGAATATTATTTTCCTATCATTCTATGCCTCTGCACCATCATTTCGTCGCGCTTATCTGGCATCTTCGTAAGTAGTACCACCGGCGAATGGCCATGCTGAAGAAATCGAACGAGTCACAGGTCCATGCGAGCCACCTATTGTCAAGCAATGATTAACCTCCATCTGAAGATTGCAAGAGAACCACGAGTATGAGAGGGTTCACCCTGAGGCAAACAATGCACCCTGGATCCATGTGAGACCCTTCAAGTTGAGGGCCCCAACGACATGGAAGCCGAGCACTGAGTGGCTACCCTCCCTCTTGATAATGAGTCGCTGAAGAAGTCGCGACATGGTGCTTGGGGGGGGTGAGAGAGAAGCCCCGAGCGCACTCGCATACACATGCCCCGTATCAAATTTCACGGTGGTCGTCTGACACGACTCGGACGAGGACACACTCAATGGCAACGTACGCGTCGTACGAGACAGGCCATGCTGTCTTCGAGGTCAAGCCCCACGACGAACCTTCTCGTGGATCGCAGACAAGGGCCATCCAAGACCCTCAACTTTTCATCCTTCAAGAACGCTGCAGACGCCCTCGGGAACATCAATGACGTACCAGAGGATGCGTGCTGTACTTGATTTATATTCCGCTTTGGCTTACCACTCTCGGGCATCCTAAATGACCATCTGAAGCCCCCTCCTCAAGCTTAACCTCTCCAGGAGTGGGACAAAGTTCCCAAAGTTATGCTCGCTAGCACCATCTCTGATGGCATGGGAATCAAATATGATGCCTCCGAGGATGTCTGAGAGGTCCTCCGCGGCACTCGCCAACACGCCCACCGCCTCCTCAAGCGCCTTGACGCCGCCGACCTCGTCAAAGCCTAACTCAGCCTCGGGCACTCCTACTCCTGCGCCAAGCTTAAGTTCAACATGAATAATGTGATCATCAAGGCCATCGCACTCCTCGACTAGCTCAACAAGGACGTCACCCTCTTTGCCGCGCATATGCGCGGGTGATACGGCTACCACTTTCTGGAGCTCGTCATACTCATGCCAGATGACCACCAATACGCACGGCTAGTCCAGTTCATCGGCGACAAGGACATAACTTAACGAGGACAAGCTCTCCGAGTTGGCATCTATCGTCAATAGCGACGCGACTCTCGCACGCAGCTCCCTCGACGTGGTCACGTGCCTGAGGCTCCTTGATCTCTAACGTCAACATGCTCACATCTCCGCCTTTGCTGTGCGCGTCGTCTCCATCTCCGAGTACCGCAAATCACTCGTCGCCCATCTGTCCGAGAAAACGAATCTCGCCGCGCGGGCAGCCTGATCAGCCTTGGCAAGCACCCGACTCAACTGTCCAGATCCTAAAGTCTTTTGTGCGCTCAAGACCAAGGGCAATGCTACTAAGGTAAGTGTGATGGGCACCCGTGCTGACGTGACAGGGCGGAGAAGAAGGGGGGAGGACAAAGAGGAAAAGGAAGAGAAAAAAAAGAAAGGGCATGAGTGCAGTGCGATATGGGTCATTTCCCAAGTACCTTTTGTATTTTCCTCGCATATCTTTTACTGTATCCCATTCATTCATCACCCACAGCTCCGGCCTGCTGCATGCACACGCCTTTGCAATGGCATACTGATACGACCTTCCTGCCGCTCCTCCCCTGATATTGAAGCGGCAGCGTTGACAGCAGTAACTCCGAATATCGTCTATGAAGAAGAATTAGATGGGAGAGGAATCAAGGAATCGAGTCCAGCTGTGCTGAAAGGAACAGACAGACAGAACGCCAGACTCTTTGGATTATTCAAACATAGAGAGATTGCAGAAGGCGCTTCAGGCACTACTTTGAGGCGCGGACTCGAGTGCTTGTGAGCTCCATTGGCTGGCGATGTCCCGTCGATGGTCGTCCCTCTCCAGGTTTTCCATCCCTAGCTTCCACCACGCCGTCTCGCCAATTGATAGTCTCCGCTACCGTCACTGTCGTCCGTAGGTTCAAAAAAATTTGAACCACCAGCTCGAGCGCCAGCTCATCATCCGCCCCGCCAAAGAACGGAAAAAAGACGTGCACTGGTCCTCCACCCAAGATCATGCGCTATATTATGATCACCGCCTCCTCTGATGCTACCGCCACCTGGATCGACGAGAACGGCTATGTTCGTTCTCTCGGAGCACCGTACAATGCGCCGTGCATGCCTGGAAACTCTGCCACGTTCAGGACGATGAGGTCCATTAGACTGTGAAAAAAAACGAATGAATGAACGGAAATGGAAACAGATGAGTGGACAGTGAAGGGCGGGAACTCGGTGACTGACCCCTTTACAGCTCATCAACGCTCGACTCATGCCAGCCGTAATCAACCACCCTAGATACAATCGTAGATGCGCCAAATTTGCTAGTGGAAGGCAACAATGATGATCGCGATAGTAAAGGCCCACGTAATAGTGGCGTCAACGGCCGCGAACGAAAGTGGGATCCTCGAGAAAAAAAAGTGACCATTGTCGAGCAACCCAAGTTCCGCGTTCAGGCCGGAGAACGCAAAGTACTTAGCGAACCTATGATTAAGGGGAACCGGCCGGTGACCAAGACGAGGCACGTACGCAGAACGGCAAATGCGGTAACCGAGTTTGCAAGACCGGTGAAGAGCATGAAATACGTGAAATGGACAAAAGGGTCGACGAAGTGATAGTATAGGGATGGAGATGACAGAACCGAGACCAGATGGAATAGCAATTCCAGCCAAGGATACAATGGTCGGCGTCACGGTGCGCAATCGCGCTTGACGGAGTTGATATTGATTTAGAGACGGACCAGGAAAAGAGGAAACCAAGTCCGATATCAATAAGGGACAGACATGGAAGGGACACGGAAGGAAAAATGTGTTTGGTGAAACTTGGCCATTATCCTTCTGAATGTAGTTGGACCTGACGAAAGAATGAATATAGTAAGGCGGAGATACAGAAATGGATGAAATACCCGGTAGAATGCCGCCGGGAAGCTCGGCAATAACTTTGGTTGTCTCAAGCTATGCCGCTGCCAGGCGATAAAGACGCACCGAGGGAATGAGCGACCAGATCTCATTTTTGAACCAGAACCAGTATGCTCTCCAAGTTTTGCCTAAGGATCAGAGATGGTGAGTAGTACATAGGCAAGTCCATCAATGGATGGCGCTGACGGGAGCAACAGAGGCGAGTAAGGCAAATAGTGACTTAGGAGAAAGACTACATTTTCGCCAGACCCAGAGTTCATGTTCGGCTCCCGCCGAACGCACGCCTCTTGCAGATAGTCCACTTCTCTTCGATGGCGGTCGGCAGGTACAAGCATCAGCGAACAACGAAAGAGAGGTACCAATGGATACCCAGAAATCGAGTAACAAGAGCTCTGGCTCCAATGTCACGAATCCGATCGAGATTGTTGCTCAAGACAAGATACATTCGGTCGCTTTTCTTGCTGACGGGGAATATATCGTGAGCGGGGGAAGAGAAGAAAAAAATCGAAAATGGCGAGTACAGGATGGCAAGGAGGTGATGAAGCCAAAGAATGTTGGGAGTGCTATTTTGGACCTGGCAGTCATGCAAGATGCGGTCGTGTGTGGGACGGAGAGTGGTCGAGTGATCGTGTGGCATGCGAAGAGCCATAAAAAGCTAATCGAGTTCAAAGCACACTGCTCAGCAGTGAATGCATTGGACGTCTCAGCGGACGCCACGAAAATTGCAACTGGATCGAGTGATAATACGCTCAGCGTCTGGTCGTTCCCCGCTGGTGAGCGACACCTCGGCCCAATCGAACATGACTTTTATGTGGTCGCGGTCAAGTTCTCTCCCGACGGACGACGCGTCGCCACTGCCACTTGGGGGCGCTATTCTGTTCGGGTCTACGACAGCAGTGACGGCTGCCTCCTGGCAGACTTCCCAATTTGGGTCGGCTCTGGTTTCAACAGATCCCTCACCTGGGCGAGTGACTCCAACCGTCTCTTTGCCTTGTCCGAAGACGGCGACATTCACTGTTTTGACGTGTCCACCAACAAGACGCTTACAAAATGGCGCATTCACAGCGACAACAAACCAAGGTGTATTGCAGTGGCATGCAACGATACAATCATCGCAGTCTCCGCTAATTCGTCGCTCTCACTCTGGGACTCTAAGACACGTAGACAAATCGGGCCCGTCATCCACGACTCCCACTACATCCAGTCCATGGCTATCTCACCAAGCTACGATATTGCGACCGCTGGAGATGAGGCAATCACGCTGCGAAATCTTTGTGATATCGTTCCCTCATCCTACCGCGACAATGTGAGTGACGTTGCCTGGGTGAGATCACGTCCTTATCCTTTCCACAGATGCTCTTGGAGCACGAAATCCATTGCTTGAAGATGGAAAAACCGGTCATCTACGACATGGTTATGGCTCTTCGTACCAGGGA
>JBBPLX010001153.1:0-11002 GCA_038090015.1 Leccinellum albellum
TATTCTCTTCAGCCTTATACCTCCATGTATACGGGAGAGCCTTTACCCATAAAGACATACGTGCCTCAGCGCAGATGAGCTTGTTGAAAGAGAATGTCACCATCAGTCTCCTGCTTGACGACACAAATAAACACATTTGATGATACTTAATATTAGCTGGCACAGTTCCTTGGCGCGCCAACCCCTTTGCGCTAGTAAAGCTGCGATTGCCAGTGTGCCCTCCGAGCTGCTAATTTAGAAATGGCAAAGGTGGGTATGGAAAATATACCTATCGGTTGGAAGGGATTGATAGTGCTTTTTGGATCTATTCGCGTACTGGGAATGTTGCTAGACAAGATGACTTTGTCCCTGCGATCGTGTTCGTGGATGAGAGTAGCCGTCCGGGCGAGGATAGTGGGAGTGCAGTTGGAGCGGAGGATGTCGTACCGACCGGGTTGTGACGATAGTAATTGATCAAATCAGTTGGTCATTGGTTCTCCTGAGAGCGAAGAAGAATGGAGGACAGTTCTGCTCGCTAACTTATGCACACCGCATCCGCTCCGCCCCTCCCCGACGTAGCTCCCCAGATCCAATGGCCCATCGGTCTGCTCAATCGTTTGCCCACGCCACCATCCACTCATGCCACAACGGAGTCAATTGCAGGAATAAAACTATTAGCCAACTCATCGTGACAGACAATGGAAGTCGTGGTCAATGCAAAGTGTGAATGAATATAAATGTGGCATACTCGGGTAAAGCGGTTCATCCACAGCCACCATCATGTCGAACAAGATCATGATCAGCTGGACCACTGTTCAAGACAACGAACTCATAAGTGACTCAGACGATGACTCGACTACCGCCGATGCCAAGGTCGCAGAAAAGGATCGCCGGGCAAAGGAACTGAGGAATAGGCTAGAGGGACTGAGAGAGGAGAAGCGGAAAAAGAAAGAGGAACGCGAGGTAAGTGGCACACTGGCATCACTCCCACTGGCGTCACTGACCTTTGTCACTGTCATAGCGGCAGCGATTACTGGAAGAGACAAGAAAGAAGGAGGAGGATCGGGCGGCGGCCAAGCAAAGGAGGACAGCTTCCAAGGTAGCGGTTGCAGAAGCGCGTCGTCGCGTCGAGCAAGAGGTAGTCACTGCAACGCAAGCACCAGCACCAGTACCAGCAGCAGTGACGCTAGGGGCGGGTACCTGCCTCCGCTGCATAAATCAACGTTGCCCACAGGATTGCAAGGCACGTCCCGGAGCTCGAAAGGCAACAGCATGCGTACCCTGTCAAGCGGCGCGCAAGAAATGTAGCTGGAATGATGCAAAGGAGGGTTCGGAGGAGGGTTCGGAGGAGGGCGGACCGACAGTGGGACGGAGGCGGCGAAGGGCGGAGGCTGGGTCACCAAAAGGAGCTCCGAAGAAGAAGGGTCGGACCGCTAGCATAACGGACGTCAGCGGAGCAAGCACTCTCAACGAGCAATTCGGGGATAATGAAGAAGAAGAAGTTATCATTCCCAACGAGCTCATGGAGGTCGTGGAAAATAATATGAACGGAGTGAAGATGTTGACGGAGGTTTTGCTGAGGCTGGTAAATGAATGGGCGGAGTTAAAGAGGGAGGGGATCGACATCCGAAGGGAGGAATTGGAGGAGAAGAAGAAATTGAGGGTAACGCAGGAGCGCCTTGTGGCGCTTTTGACAGGTGTGGGTCGGAGGAAGCGTCGTGCGGAGGCAGTTTCGCCGAAAGCTGTAGTGAAGAAAAGGGTGCGCATGGCAGACGTTATGACGGACGTGAATAGAGGGAGCGCAGAGGACAATGAAGAAGATGACAATGAAGAAGAGGAAGGATTCTTCCCGTGGCACCTGATGGACGCGGTCGAGGCGATGCGGAGGCCGTCGGACGAGATGAGGAGCGGGGCGCGGGTGGAAACAGCAAGGTACACACTCGGCGCTCGCCACGTCGTCGCACTGGAGCAGATGGCGCAAGCGCAGACCCGTCTAGCGGAGGCGCAGGTGCTCTTGCCACAGTCGCTCCGCCCGGTGAGGCCGGAATTTGTGGAGGGGTCGAGCAGGGATGGGAGGACATCCAGCAAGTTGATTGTTTGATTGTCAGGATGTTCAAGTTTTTTTTTCCGATGAATTCACAGCTTGGCTCATTTACACCCCGAGAGCGTAGTGCGATACAGTAGTTAGACAAAAGCATTTGATCTAGAAGGTATTATTCTTAAATTGAACGAGATATTTACTAGTCAAATCTGATGCTGGTCTCGGTTTTCAAGCGCAAGGCTGAAGGTTGTCGCGAATACTGACTCGCCTTCCTGTGCTGAATGCCACCGCAAATGTCAGATTTTATACCTCCATGTAAGAGCCTTCACGCATAAGAACATATGTGCCTTGGCGCAAGTGAGCTTGTCAAATGAGAACATCAGCTTCAGTCTTCTGCTGGACGAACACAAATGAGCACGCTTATAACGATATTAGCCAGAGCCCCTTGGTGCGCCAATCCGAGCTGAGGAGGTAATTTAGAAATGACAAAGGTGAGTATGAAAGATATCCCTATCAAATCCGTCGGCTCTAGCTTGCACTTCTTCCTTCCGTCGACTGTCTTCGTCGATTCTCCTCCCTTATCATATCTTCCATCCGCTCAAACCTTTCCCACTCTTCCTCCTTCCCAACCTCCAACCTCCACATCCCTTCATCCTTCAGCCTCCTCCCCATGCTCATCTTCACCGCTGCTGTGTAACCCGCTTCACTGGGACTCCTCACGATCTTATCAACCCTCCGCTCTTCGGGCGTCATCTTGTCGAGCACATGCGCAGGTGGGCCCTGACGCATACGCGCAAGCGTGGACGGAAACACTTCTCCTGCGCGTTCGCGCGCATACTGACGTGTCTTGTTCCGGATCTTTTCTCGGCGAGCGCGAATGCCCCGTAGGAGGAGCGACGGAGGATAATCCGAGTACAGACGATCATGATCGTTCTCGCTCGCCTTCTGTGCAATCCGTAACTTGTCTCGCAAGGGTCGCACTATATCGTGTTCGTATCAGTATAAGCGAAAAAAACGAGTAGTACGCACGCCATGCATTCGGGTCGTCGCTGAACACAGGGTCGAAACGCTCGCCTGAATGACGCAGTTGCTTCTCAAACGCGCTCTCCATCTCAAGATCTTTGATCCGTTCTTTCAGTTCGACGGATTGTTCGTACCGTCGCTCTCTGCGGAGACGTCGCTTGTTGATCATGCACGAGATGCTGACTGGCTGGGGGACCAGCCGTGGGAGGAGCCTGTTATACAACGTTGGGCGAATGAAGGAGCCCTTGAAAATGGTACGAGTGTGCAGGCGTGTCTGCTCTTCCTGTAGCATCCGTCATGTTGTTATGCTGTGAACGAGAGCTCGTGTAAATGCAGGGACACACCAACGATTCTCGGACAAGCCGACCAAATTCTCTCCTCTCGCGCTTGCTACCGATCATGCGGTCATACCTGTCAAGGACAGCCTGCAAGTATGCATCGCCCCGTTGTGCACGCACGAAGATGTCGAGCCACTGGGTTAAAGCTAGGATGAGAGTCGCGTTACGGGGCAGCTATGACTCTCACTTGGTATGCCCGCTCGAGCTGTGCTTTTGCAATGTGCGCCTGGATCGTATGTCTCTTCGCTTCAAAGAGTGTGCGTATTCGCCATTTCAGCTGAGGTGCCGTGTCAGCCCAGGCCCGGAACCTAGAATGCAGCCACCTACGTTGTCGCGCTCAGCATACCTCTGGAGACCGCGGTACAACGTCCACAGAGTGGGTATGCGGTGTGCGGCAAGTTGGTAGTATACAACAGAAGGACGGACGCGGCGTAGAGATGTGAGGAGATGGACGATGGACTCGCGGTAGGCAAGCGACGACGGCGATGGCGGTGGAACCAACATATGTAGTAATGGCACAAAACTAAGGGCGACAAACTGGCATCAATAAATTACAGCGTATATTCAAGTTCTAGCTAGTGGATCCGATAGTATGTACGACGGTGAGTGGGGAGTAGCAGGATGCACGTATTTACTAGTCTACATAACCAACAAAACAACAGGATAGCAGGGGTATTAATTGTGGGGGTACTTTCTTGAAAAGTCATCGTGGAACTTGACGAGCTTGCCCACATACTCTTCTACACCAGGACACAAGCATGTCAACCGGTAGTGGTACTCTCCCTCTTTCTGTCCAAATCCAGACCCAGGAACGACGCAGATACCAGTCGCGTCGAGCAGGGCAAGGGCGTAGAAAGCATCCGGCTCTTTATCTACTGCTCGTGCAGCTTCGATCGCCTTGTTGGACAACTGAATTTGAGGGTACAAATACAAGGCACCCGGAGAGTCAACACAGCTAACACCTTCTACGGCGTTGAGTGCGACTACCATGCGAGATGTGCGTTCGGCGAGAGCTTTGTGGATTGTGTCAGTCTCTTTCTTCCAGAGCACATAGCTTTCCTCCCCTTGCTTTGGAGGACGGACCATGCAATCGACACCAATCTGTCCCTGAAGGGGAGGACAGAGACCAACGCTGACCATCTTGTACATCATAGCGATGACCTCATCGCTTATATTGGTACATTCAAAGTAACCGCCTCGTCTACCGCATTCACCAAAGACACCCTTTGAGATAGAGTGGAAGGATACAAGGGCGACGTCCTTGCCAGAT
Source organism: Leccinellum albellum (assembly GCA_038090015.1). Classification (NCBI taxonomy): domain Eukaryota; kingdom Fungi; phylum Basidiomycota; class Agaricomycetes; order Boletales; family Boletaceae; genus Leccinellum; species Leccinellum albellum. The sequence goes on from JBBPLX010001153.1 coordinate 4,652, forward strand.
TCGACGACGACCTTTTTGAACGAGGTGAACGGATGTGTCTCTGGGCGGTGGAGGTTGGTTTGGTACACCTCGTCAGCGAGGAGAACAAGGTTATACTGCTCGCAAAGATCGACGATCTCCTCTTGAGTTTTTCTGTCCATAAGGGAACCGGTAGGGTTCCCGGGATTGATAATCACAAGAGCCTTCGGCTGAATTTTCCCCTCTTGACGAACTTTCTCCAGATGCGACCTGATCTCGGGAACAGATGTACTCCAGCCATTGGTCTCGTCGAGGTAGTAAGGAACCGGCACTCCGGAATATTGGGCGAGAGTTGCAGTGTAGAGCGGATACTGTGGAATAGGGATAAGGATTCCTGACTTGCCGGGTTGGGATATAAGCATTGATATAAGGAGTGATACACCTGCGGAAGCGCCCCCTGTGAGGAAGATATGGTTAGGATTTGCCGGATGTCCGTCCCGGGCTACACGCGAGAAAACACGTTGAGGTGGGTACTATAGGTCAATGCAACGAAACAAGTAAGTTGAAGGAAAAAAACGGACCCTGGATAAATTCAGCGACGTGCCTGCGGATGAGCGGGACACCCTGGGAATGAGAGTAGGCACCGATGGAACCGATTTCTTCCCATAGCTCATCTGTACGGGCAATGACGTCCCTTGGGAAAATATGCGGAGCAAGATTTTTGAGTTCCCTGTATTCCATCAATGCCGCAACCTGAGAGCAGCGGTCAGTGGAGACGATGCAAGGGATTCTGCATTGGCACTGCGGTAAAAAACAAAGAGCAAGATGTACACACTTGTCTGACAAAGGTCAACGGGGGTTGATCAAGGCCCTTTTGCTGGGGATTTCCGATATTCGATGAGATAACCTGATTGAAAGGGAGTCCACTGGCGGTCGGGTTTTGCTGAAGCTTGACGCGGTACTGCTCTGCTTTGATAGCGAGCTCGCCACGTACAGCATATTGGACGTTGCGGATGGCAGGGTTGAGGTCGTCGACGGTGAGTCTGCTCATCGTTGGGAGCGATGCCAAAGATCTTTTGTGGATGGGGATGGGCGCTACCTGGTAATGCAAATACGAAGAAAGCGGTCGCAATCGGATTGCCATCGGAATTTAAGCAAGAGATGATATTTACCAAAAAGGGACATGTCAATATCACGTGCCTATACATCATGTGACAAATACACGTGATCTCGGCAAACGCCGCAACATACCTGTCTCCGATTTTTTCGATCGACTGGTATTGAAACAATGCCAGACGCGTTCTTTGCATCCAAGAAACGAAAACGTTCCGCCTCTTCCACGAGTACAAAGAAACAGCTTCACAAGGACAAGTTTGCACGGCAATCCAAGTCTAATGGGTCGCAACCCAAGTCAAAACTAAAGAAACGCCCCGAGGACGAGGAACCAGGCTCGGACAAGACGGATCAGGATGACGCTAACATCGACGATCTTGATCTCCGCGCAGGAGACGAGCCCGAGTCCAGCGGAGATGAGGATGTCGACGAGACACCCGCCCAGAAACGTCTCCGACTCGCAAAGCTCTACCTGCAGAACGTGACAGAGGGCCTTGGTGAGTCTGTTTTTCAATCAAGCGATACTTACTCTTCATGGTATTTGTGTAGCCGAGGGAGAATTCGATGCTGCTGATGTTGACAAGGAACTGATATCAGCACGCCTTCGCCAAGACGTGCTTGAGCATTCTGGCAAAGTCCATCTATTCATTGCAGACGCTGTGAGTAACATATATTTCTCCATTCTTCTTCACTTCCTACTATTTTTCTAGTACGACCTTACCTCCGCTTCCCGCCTCCGCTGTCGCGGCCACCGGCTGTCCATTACCTCAGCTGTGGCTACCGAAGACACCAAATACCTCTTCACTGCCTCGAAAGATGGTACCATAAATAAATGGAACCTCCATACTGGCCGGAAAATAGCCACATTTTATAAGAAGCGTCCAGATTCAAAAGGCAAAGGAAAGGAGAAAGCAAATCTCTTCGACATCGAGGGCCACACGGACGAGGTATTAGCCCTGGCTGTCAGTAGTAATGGCCAATATCTTGCAAGTGCTGGGAAAGACAAAAAAGTCGGCATTTGGGATGCTGAGAAAGATATATGGGTAAAAGGCCTCGGTGGGCACAGAGATATTATTTCTGTACGTGATCCTTTTCTTTCTTTTATTCTTACATATCACTGATATCGTTTTGCATCACAAGAGTCTGACCTTCCGCAAAGGCACTCTACAACTTTACAGCGGATCTTTTGACCGCACGATCAAACTTTTTGATCTCTCTGTTTTGGGATATGTCGAAACGCTATTCGGTCACCAAGACACCATTCTCTCCATAGATGCCCTCCGTGAAGAGGCAGCCGTCACAGCCGGAGCTCGAGATCGAACGCTACGATATTGGAAAATTCCAGAGGAAAGCCAACTCGTATTCCGTGGTGGTGGGAAGAGTGCGCTTCGTGAACTACTAGAAGAGGGCGCGCTCGAGGGGCATGAAAGTGACGAAGATGGGGAAGGAAGGAAGGGGAAGAGTGCAGAAAAACGAAAAAAGTTCGTAGAAGGTAGTATTGAGTGCGTTGCGCTGGTCGACGAAACGAATTTTGTCAGCGGGGGAGACACAGGGTATGTCCTCATTTCGTTGACCTGTTGAGTAAAATTACCGACGTTTCCCTGCTAGTTCAATATGTCTATGGAACACCCAGAAAAAGAAACCAGTATTCACACAGGCACTTTCTCATGGTTTGCACGAAGTCGAGTCCTCCACCGAAGGCGTCGTCAAGACACCGCGATGGATAACGTCAATAGCATGTCTGCGATATTCGGATATATTTGCTTCTGGTATGTGGCTCCCTGATTCCTGTTTTGCGAGATGCGTTCTGACAGTCCATGCCAGGGTCATGGGATAGTACCATTCGAATATGGAAACTTGATTCAAAATTGAAATCCTTCTCCCTGGTGGGGACAGTTCCAGCCCTAGGCATCGTCAACTCTCTTCAGCTTCTGCCCGCACCCAGAGGATTCCTGAAGAGTACGTCGTGGATCGACACGACTGACCCAAGTGCTGTCACGAGAACGGGAGTTGCCAATGGAAACCCATCGACGGTCAAGCTAACCGGCATCGAGGCCCTACTGTTAGTGGCTGGACTGGGTCAGGAGCACCGATTAGGGAGGTGGCTAACTATCAAGGGAGAAGGCGCAGTTAATTCGACAGTCGTACAGGCGTTTCTACCGAAGGTAGTACACGATTAATATTAACGATATGGGTGTCGTTGCCACTTGAATAATGGTTGCCTGGAGGAATCAACCAACCCCTGTGGAACATCCAAGACCCGCTTGCAGCGGACATGTGGGAGTCACCACCGGACGGTCTCATGTTGGACGACATTTATAGTCACGGTCATCATCTCCCCGGGTCTGTCAGGAAGGCTTGGTATGATAACTTTGGGAATTTGATATAGACCGGCCCAGTTACTGCGTTCGGATTACAATCATGTTCTTCCCCGCGCTCAATTCAGACCACTGGGGTTGGGGCGATCTGAGTTCAGATAAGTTGTTGCTCACAAATTCTCAAGATCGACGGGAAAGCAATCTGCCCTGGGATGAGTTTGCTCTCGGCACAAATATGACCCCCGGGCCCCAGGAATTACAGGAATTGAGGGCTGTATGTATGAATCTTCCCTAAATCGCTCCCGTTAATCTAGATTTGTGCGAGAATGCTACTTTCTCCTTCCACCGTCCGTGGTTAGTTTCGGCGCTGTGATGGGGTTCGCACAATCCTGACTGCGAGCGCTCACCTGGTAATAATAGGAACAGATTGGCAGGTTATAAAGACAAGAGAACTCGCAGCATAAATCGCAACGACTGTAGACAGGGGTCAGCGATTAAAAGAATCAGTAAGTCTCGTTGAGGTCCAATACTATGCCATTAGATGCTGAGATGTCAGCCAGCCATGTTTCATTCCGCGCTCTCGTTTGCTCTCGTCCTCTCGACATTCCTTGGGTTTTCTACTCGTGCGAGTGGGATGTGCTATGCTTGCGAGAATTGCATCTACGACCCAGTTCTGGATGCATCGTGTCTCAATTACTGGACATGCTCCGGTGACACTATTACCTGCTATTACCCTTCTGGCGAAGATCCAGGATCGTTCACCGCGTGTGCATTCGAACTTTCTGATGGAGTGAGTGCACACGCCGATAACGGGGACTGCGTACTGATTTGGATTTACACTTGAAGTACTTTTATCTGACGTCCGACTCGCCCACCCTTTGTGACAATTATGCGGCCATCGGGGACAACTCCAAATGCGAGCCACCCAACGACCCTTGGAACGCCGTATCCGCCGAGTGTACGGGTTCAGAGGGCTATGTCGGTGAATCCAGTTGAATACGGAACCTCTCGTAGACTTTGAATCTTGTATGAATTAAACCTAGGTAGCTTGCAACATTGTACGATGTACCCGAACAACGAGGGTGATCAAAAGGATGAAACCAGAGCGCACTCGGATAGGTGAATGACTTCTTCAAGACACATCAAGTTCCAGGGCTAGTCATGACAAGGACGGACACCATCCAAGGATGGTCAACGGCGTTAATGCCCTCGAGGACAAAGGTCAAACGGCTTCCCTTGTAGTGACAACAATCTCGTTCAAATCCACTGTTCCCCCGTGCCTGAAGTGAATCCTAGTGATGGGAAAGCTGTTCCAATATCTCGACCGGGCTAAATGCTCTTCACCTCCCGAGCTGGTTATACCGGGCAGAGTGGTAAAGCTGAAGGCTGTCAAGGTTGTTTGGGAACGATTGGAATGACATGAACATAAACATTGGGTTCGAACATAAAGCGTTGAAATTCTATTAGTGTCGCATAACGTGCCAATGAGTCCGCGACGCTTTCTCTGCTCAGTTCTCAAGATCAAAGACTATGGGGGTAGCAACAACGGGAAAGCAACGCACCATTTCATCATCCGACCGTGAAATCACTGAAAATAGAAAGGAAGCCTGTGATCTGTCCTGGGATGATCTTTGCTTTCTACGACCAGGGATTGCTTATGCACAAAACTTCCCTTCTGTTACGGCTCCCGTTGTTCGACGCAATACATATTATAGAATTGCACGGAAATGTGACTTTTCCCTTCCCTCGTCCGTGGTAGGAACTAGCCTATATTGATTTCGGTGCTGAGATGGGGGTTGCATAATCCCATGTATGAGAACTCACCTGAGAATCGGGCTGCAGAACTGAGTAAGAGCAGATTGCGCCAGGCTATAAAGACAAGAAAGCTTGGAGCATAGATGCAGCAACTTTGGATAAGCGTCAGCGAACCAGTAAGTCTCATTGAGGCTTATCATGCTATCATGCTGAAAATCAGCTAGTAGCCATCGTAATGTCCCGTTCTACGCTCTCGTTTACTGTCGTCCTCTCGACCCTGCTCGCGCTTTCCACTCGTGCAAGCGCGTCATGCTATGCTTGCGCGAATGCCATCTACGACCCCCTTTCAGGGACAGGTCTCGACTACTGGACGTGCTCCGGTGACACCTTCAGCTGCTATTACCCTTCTGAATCAGATCCATCAGTACTCATCGACTGCGCATGGGAACTTGTAGCTGGCAGTAATGGGGTAAGTGCACATACCACTAAGGAGGGCTATATGTACTGAGTTTGATCCAAAGCTGGAATTCGCTCTGACGGCTGATTCGTCCTCCATTTGCGTGGATAATATACCCTACGGGGATAACCGCCCTTGTGATGCGCCCAACAACCCTTGGATTATTGGAGTTGGCTGTTCAGCTGCAGAGGGCTATGTCGGATACAGCACAAAGTAGGCGGAAACATGTATGATAATGGTTTCCGGACTGTATTTTTTTTTGCCAAGGGGAGATAAGCTTACATGAATTGAGCTTGAATGGAACGAAACTTGCAGATGCCTGGTACTTACCTACAAGCAAGCTGGCGCTCGTCACCTAACTCGATGCATCCCCGCTTGAAGTCAGGCATTGACAGCCCCAGACATTGATCATTGAAAACCTTGACGAACCACCAACGCCGTCTCCTGGAAATGCAGTTAGGAATGGCAAGACACGGCGTGGAGTCTCCGTAGAGGATAGCAGCAATTTCGTTGCACGAGCTGGATGGAGTCCCGAGAGAGCAAATTAGATCATATATACTTTGGCGAACTGCATGCCGGAAATTCAGAATCGACAACGTTTTTCTCCGCTGTTACATACTCACCTGCAAGTTGGAAAACGCAAACAGTCCCCGTTTCGGCCCGTGCAATCATGTCAACGATTGATCACCTCTTCCCGTGCATAAGCTTGGAATGATGCATTTCTCCGCCCACAAGGCTGGTAGAAGCATG
>JBBPLX010001154.1:0-10995 GCA_038090015.1 Leccinellum albellum
GATTTCCATTCGTCGTTTCATTTCGAAAACACTGTTTCGACGGAGAATGTGCATGCGAGCGGCCGAGACGAGATCGATTCAGGTGTCCTTGTCGAGACCGGATCGTACTTGGGTCGCTTGTCGATCTACTTCAAGCGTCCGTCGTGCACATGCTCAAATCGTGTTTTCCGATAGGTGTATGCACCGAGGCTCCCAAGCTTCCGAGTCAAATCTGATCGGATCGTCTAGTCTAATCTTGTTTCTAACCTTGTTTCATTATTGCTTCATCCATAACTGGAGAAATTGCAACATAGTACGGCACGCCGTTCGTGCCCGCTTCTGTGTGCCAGTGGGCAAGGGAGTCCGAAGACTCCGAACGAGGCGACTCGTCGCCTACCCTTGTCACATAATTCTATTTGAACACGATCCTAGCACAGGCTTCGGAGCAAGCAATTGCATTGTTCTTTTGTTCCTTTCAGAAATATGATTGAGGCAGGGGTGCCGAAGGCACAGATCAGCATCAATATGTTGGTAGGACATGGATCAAACTTTGATCCTCAAGATGCAGCTAAAGTCACTGTGTTCGCACACTGTCGACGGCATCCAAAGTCAAAGCAACCAACCACAAGCACAATATGCCGGTCACCGTGGGCAGCAGAAGGCACCATGGTCATGGTGGTGATGTAGTGCAATGAATTGACAAGGTTGAAATTCACAAAGTTGACTCACTGGTCACTGGGACTAAAAAACATCAGGTGTCTAACCTACTAGTACTTAAATGCAGGTTATTTATATGAAGTTTGATGTCCATCCAATGCCATTCATCTTTGTCTATTGAATGGTTCTTCATTCAAGGTCCATTGACTCCATTCATGATGCAATGCAGCAGTGGTGTGAGTTTCACTGAGTGAGAAGGTATAGTGCATCCAGCACAACTCAGATAGTATTACAGATATATCCACAAAAGTATTACAGGCATGAAAATGTATCAAGAAATTATTGCCAACAGGAAATCCAAGACTCTCCAAACAATGAACTATCAACATCAATAGAATGACAACTGTTAGAACCAATGACTAAGGAATGGGTTGGAAGACAAAAGGTATTTCTATTCCAAGGAGAAATCCATCCAAAGCAAGAGCCATGAGAAGATGAAATCCAGCCATCATGTACATTTAAAGCAGGATAGGAGGTAAACTTTGGAACATGCCACACTTTGATGCAAAGATCATCAGAAGCTGAGACAATATAATTTCCATCAGGTGAATAGGCAACAGAGGTGACAAAAGAAGTGTGCCCTTCAAATGGACCTGCCACACACTGACTGGTGGTTGCATTCCAAACTCTGATGGTCCTGTCTCTTGAGCCAGAAACAATATGAGTCCCATCAGGTGAATAGGCAACAGAGGTGACAGGTGAAGTGTGCCCCTTCAATGGACCTGCCACACACTGACTGGTGGTTGCATTCCAAACTCTGATGGTCTGGTCTAAAGAGCCAGAGACAATATGAATGCCATCAGGTGAATAGGCAACAGAGGTGACCAAATCAGTGTGCCCCTTCAATGGACCTGCCACACACTGACTGGTGGTTGCATTCCAAACTCTGATGGTCCTGTCAAAAGAGCCAGAGACAATATGAGTGCCATCAGGTGAATAGGCAACAGAGATGACCCGATCAGTGTGACCCTGAAATGGACCTGCCACACACTGACTGGTGGTTGCATTCCAAACTCTGATGGTTCTGTCATAAGAGCCAGAGACAATATGAGTGCCATCAGGTGAATAGGCAACAGAGATGACCAAATCAGTGTGCCCCTGAAATGGACCTGCCATACACTGACTGGTGGTTGCATTCCAAACTCTGATGGTGCTGTCCCCAGAGCCAGAGACAATATGAGTGCCATCAGGTGAATAGGCAACAGAGGTGACCAAATCAGTGTGCCCCTTCAATGGACCTGCCACACACTGACTGGTGGTTGCATTCCAAACTCTGATGGTGTTGTCTGAAGAGCCAGAGACAATATGAGTGCCATCAGGTGAATAGGCAACAGAGGTGACCTCCTCAGTGTGCCCCTTCAATGGACCTGCCACACACTGACTGGTGGTTGCATTCCAAACTCTGATGGTCCTGTCTAAAGAGCCAGAGACAATATGAGTGCCATCAGGTGAATAGGCAACAGAGGTGACAAAAGAAGTGTGTCCTTGCATTGTATGAAGATTTGCTGGCCATCCAGCTGGATGTCCTGAGCTTGCTGATGTATGCTTTCTCAGGTGACAGTTCCACAGATCAAACAGTGCTGAGCTGGTAGGAGTCTGTGCCATGGCTGATAGATATACATGAGGGGTTGACTTTTGTAAAACAGGAGCAAACACTTGGATGAATTGCAATCCTTCTGACCCCACAGTACCAACTTCATGCCTCTATGATATCTACTTTAGAAATTATACTGTCTCATAATTAATACCCTTACCTTGGCCCAGTTTTCCAGAATCTTGCAGGTCCTCAGAGCAAATTGGATAACAAGGTAGGGAGAGGAATGTGAAAGCAGGCTGATAGCTTCAAGCCAGTAGGCAATAAACTCCTTCAAGAACAGGCTAACTTCATCCAAGAGTTCTACAGTAGGATCAACATCTTTGAAGTGATCCATCCAGTATTGGCAAGAGTATACCAGGTGAGGGGGAAAGGCCTTCTTCACTCGCATCATGAAGTCTGGAATTGCAGAATTCAAGTCTCGAGAGTCCTTAAGGCCACACATGTTAAACCTCAGATTGTTTCGCATGCAGGTAACCAATGCTTGACCAAGACAGAGAGTGTGATGGGACTCGATCTTGACATGGAAGGCAGAACTCCGAGCTTCATCAAGTAAAAAGTCATGAAATGAGGTATGCAGGGGTCGGATTGGCTTTTCTTTGTCCAGTACACCATCGAGTAATGACCCCATAGGTTCAATGATATCTCTCAGTCGGACCTTCATGTCTCTGCTGGGAGGGAAAAGAGTCGAAAGGGATGTAAGGGAGAGTGGCTCCTTCAAAGCAAGCACGACGGCCATGACATTTTGAAACGATTGACGAGCCAGATCCATCGTGAATAGTTGTCCTAATATAGTTGTGTATAGCTGGTCTAGAGGATGGATGGTAGTGCTGTTGTCCTCGTGCAAAAGAATTTCAAGCCGCTTATCTAGGCTGAGTCCAATAGTCCCAAAACCCTTGATAAACTTGCATGCAGTCGACGCCCACTGAAAGAGGTGTTGGGAATGAACGACAAGCAATCCACACCATGCTTGGTCTGGCCAATATATCTCAAGCTCGTCACTATACTGACGGAGATCATGGCGGATGAACCTTTCGATATCATTATCAACCACATCCTGCGCGACATTGCTCATTTGTTTGTGGACCAAGTGGGAGCTGGACGGAAGTGCACGGAGAATGTCGGTCTCGGGACGAGCAGTGATAAGGAACCGAATGTGGGATGGAAATGAGTCCTTCACAACTTCTTCAGAGATCACCTGCAAAAGTTGCTCTCGACCAGCTGCGTCACTACTTTCGTCAAGAGCATCGATGACGACGATCAACGGCCCGATGGCATGAAGGCCTTTGCTAGGTTCGATGAGTAGCCGCTGGACTTGCTCGAATGGTGATGTAGATGTCCGACGTGCTCGTTCTTCTTTGACGACTCCCCAGAGCGCAGATTTGTACTGCGCGTCATGATCGCATAGGTCACGTGCGATTGTACTGAACAGATTGCTGGGGTTACGTGTTGCCACGTCGGTCCTCGAGAAGCAATATGACGACCCTAACCGCTTCTGTCCATCGTACAATGCAGCGACAGAATGAGCAACCGCAGACTTGCCCGATCCAGCCACTCCAGTAAGAAGGCATACTCGTGGAGCTTCGTCATCCGCATTATTAAGAACTTCACAAATCTCGGCCAGGAGGGCCTCACGAGTCCCCAGAAAGCATCCTTTCTCCTTTGCATAACGAGCACCCAGTGCATACGGCATGTCGTCGAGGACGATGGACTCAGCTGTATTCCACATGTGTCAATACCTAACCGTAGTGTAGACTTGACCAACCTACCTGCGGGTTCTATCAGATTCATCATGCGAAACATTGTGACGCCAGTGTGCACAGTAACCCCCTCCACGAATCCTGCTTTCAGATCTTGAAGGGTTTTCTGATAACCGTTGATCTTCGAGTCGATATCAGAAAGTGTATATTTTGCTGTTCGAATCCCTGTGAAAGGAAGATCAGATGAGAGAATTATCCAAGTGACGTTGACAACTGACAAAAGCTCTTGTGCTTCGTATAGTCGGCGATAAAGTATCCACATTCTGTCACTTGGCGAATCAAAAGCGTAATAGTCTCCATATGCGTCTTGATCGCCTTCAAGGGCTCAACGTCGTGCATGAACGCGAAGACGTCGCTCATCGTGCCAGCCAAACGAATGATCTGTTCGTCTCGATCCTTCTGTTTCAGGAGCACCTAGGTGAAAAGTCATCATCGATCAGCGTCAACCCGTATATATCGAGGAAGATAAGAACCTTGTTCGCAGCTGATATGACGGACCAAGCCAGTGATGCGATCGGATGAAGCTATATGACAGTCAGAACCTGAGCAGACCAAGATACTGAACGACACGCACCTCGGTAACACTGGCGACGATCTTGTTAAACAGCTCCACCTTCTGTAAGAGATCGTTCCAAGCGGTTCCAGATGTCTGTACCTGACCCGCAGCCTTCATGCCAGTATTGACGGCGAGATCCAAGAGGCCTGCAGCAGTAGGCTTAGAGGCAAGTATGGGAATCGTTTCGGTTGCGTTGGCGACAGCATCCATGGCTTGACGATCGTCGGCACTGACAGCTGTGCGCTGTTCAACGAGCAAGGCTAACTTGAGGGTCAACCCAGAAAGATCGGCCCCATCAGAGGCATCCTTGTGAAGAAGCTCTTCAAACACTTTGATAGCACCGATGGTGTCAGTGAAACATGGTTTGCACACACGAAGACTGCACACCTCCATCCTTTAATCTGCCCAGCATCCCGCCGACGGTATCCTTGAGACATCCAACCAGCCGGTCCTTTCGGAGGCGGTGCCTTCTGTATACATTTACGAGCACGGCAGAACTTTCGTCGCCGTCACTGAAAAGGTTGAGCTCCAAGACATACAATGAGCGGACATGAACCCACAAAAATAATATATTGTCCCAACGGGTGCCAGCTTTTCTTTCTTTCGCTTTCTTCGTTGGCCTTGATGTATCGCCCACGAAAAATTGGATCTGGTATTGCCGGGCCGGACGAATACGGTGCGGACGCTTTGCAGAGCTGATTTCAATATCTGAATGAAAGTCAACTCGAATATGTACAGAAGGACCAACATTGTTGACTTACCCTTGATTGTGATTGATTTTGGTCTGAAACCGGTCTCAGTATACCCCCAGCCAGTGAGTGAGATGTACTTACACAGCTGTATTCGCGTTTCCTTCAACAACTGTACCAGTTGCATTCATGATGAGGTATAGATGATGACTCTGAAAGGACGTTGTAGGTTGTAAGTAGGTAGATGAAGCGAAGTCGAACCGTGAACATGCGGTCGCAATGACTCTAGTACACAGCCACAAGGTACGGAGCACCTCCAGATTTTGGTTTCTTTTCTAAGTTGGACAAAGTTCTTGATAGAGTACCCCTTCTTGCACGATGACACCCACGACGCCGTCCGGCCTGACCTCTCCTTCCGTCGCGAAGTCCGCACGTTGCTTGCTGTCGCAGTAGACTGACCTGGTAGGGGAAATACCGGCCCCCCGGGGAAGAGGATAACCACCGGCCGAACCACTTCATCTCCACAGGCAGCGACAACGCTGACCACGGGCTCCAACCCGGGGCATCCGACACCCTATCCCCTGCGACCAACACCTCTTCTAACACCCAATAGCGCGCAGCGTGTACCCGCCCATGTTCAGACCCGTTTGTGCCGAATCCTGCTCTCGATCATCGGCGCCTTGGCCACCCACTCGAGGATCTGTGTAGTCAGCACCTCTACGACGGCGGGCGTTCGGTGGTGTACAAATCTCGTAGCATAGCGGGGGAGAGGCCTTTATTAGAGCGAGCTCCCAGGATCTGCTGAACTGCCAGGGGTAGGAGGGAAGTTGGACAACAGATTTTTTAGTATGCGCAGATAAGATACATTTGTAGATTGGAGGACGCACCGTATCTTGGGCAGTATCTAGAGCTTGTCCTTCCGCTGGACTGGAGAGGGAGTTAAACGGAGCAGGTAAGACGGGACGTATCTATATTGTGTACAGATCACAACATACGATGATGAGCAGAAGACCTACAACGTAAGTTGCATAGTTGAGAGGCCCATCTAATGTCAAATTGATTCACCATCCTAATATTTGGTATACGATAAATTCCATTCCCGGAGGTGTGATCGAACCATTCGGACGGCTGTCCTCGGAAGACTCTTTGGGGGTGGAAGGGGGGATTAAAATATGACAGAAAAATAACAATAACCTTGCGAATGTTAACATCGCCTCCGGTTGATTTCAACCTGTGTTCGAACATCAATTTCTGGACCATGATCAACTGTTTCTCGTCACCGTCCCTCTAGTTTAGTATGACCTGAAAGCCATGTCCTCAATGATGTCCATTGGGGAAAATATGAGCCTATGTCCTTCAGGGATACCGTCTACGGGACTTGCGCAAAGCCTGTTGCGACCTGGAGAGTGGCGGGTGGGCCACCCCTTCGTTCGAGTGCAGTTAATGCTCCTGCAAGCGTCCAAATCTCTGACCATCAGCACGAGCCGTAGAACAACTGACAAAGCGGGACACCATATACACGCAGCTAAGAAAAACGGACCAAGTGGCGAGCACAACGATTGAGAAGCGACTCGCCTGTTCTAGTTAACTGTCATTTCGGACAAGGCAGAGCGCAGCTAATGTGTCAGTGCGAACCTCCAGAAGGACTCCCTTCCGTGGTAGTTCAGAGCTGGCTGAGCAAGTCGCCAACATTAACCTCCTTTTCCAGGTGAGGATTCGGTGGGATGCCAGCGCGGACTTCGAGGGGCATGTCCATTTTCCCTTTTGCTAAGGGAGGACTTACCAAGCAGCGGGGCGAGCCGTCTTTAACATTAAATAGGAATGCGAGAGTCGCTAGGGACACGCTGTATGTCATATGATTGAATAGCCCGCCTGTAGTGTCGCAAACTGAGGAGCGCCCCCAGTGATAGTTTGCATTGAGGTCTTCTCGTAAAGGATAATCAGAATTTGAGGATTCTTGAAGGGATACCTTAGTCACAGAGTTCGGCGTGTTTCCTTGGAGTCTTGAGTATCCAAATGAAATGTTGGAAACGTACTTTCCGTGATGTCATTCTATCAAATCGTGTGGCTGTGCCCATTTACCACGGAAGTTGACTCTGGACGCGTCCATTCCAACGCTACCATGTCTGCTCTCACTGAAGATCCTACGACGGACCAATTCACTCATGTCCCACCTTCTCCAAGGAGTCGCGTTCATTCAGCACCCCATTCAGTCCCTCCTGATGTCCCGACGCGCAACAGGCCTCCACCGCTCGTAGACCCCCAAGCATCAGTCTCAACATTCCTCCAACTTCTCCTTTTCGCACGTCACTCAACCACTCTCGTACCCGGTCAATCTCCTCAAGACCGTTCGTTCTCTGCTCCAACTGCTTCAAAAGCCCAGGGACGAGAGTCGACTCTTGTGTCGATACTTCAAAGATCGCCAATTGAGACGGTAACTTGAAACAAGTTCCAAACGACCCATCAGTCTAATCAGACGTTTCGCCAGGACTCGTGGTACATATCGCAAATGATTTAATACCTCATACTCCGCGGTACAAGAGGAAGCTACCAGTTCTTCCAGCTCATCCGCTGGTCTGAACTCTCCTTCGAACATGCCCACTTCAGTTGCAGCATGACTGCATCACCGGCCCCCGCGGCTGGTGTAAAACCTGTCCCTCCGGTTACTCTCGTTTATCACCTGGACATTTTCATCTTCGTCATCATCCTTGTTTTCGCCCTGTTCAACGCCCCGAGGGTGATCGTGCGCTACGCACGCCGCTCCGAATGGCTCCAGGGCCACTTCCTCCAATCCGTCCCAATCATGTGCAAGACGCGCCTCAACTTCAAAACTAACTCCATCCACATCCAGTCCAACATCCAACAGAGCGTGCTCGATCTCGACGGGGGCAGCAGCGAGGGCGTACACTCGCAGACCATCCACAACAATGCCGCTACCGTCACTCAGTCCACGGCGCTGCACCACCACGATGAAAAGCTGGTCCCCTGTACACCAGCGTGGAATGCCATCATGATGCCCCTCCAGACCGACTCGATGCAGCAAATGCGGCACATGCCCGCGCTCTCGTCTTTGGTCCTCCCCGTTTCGAGGGTGCTGCAGCGGCGGGTGTCCGAGCGATATTCGCTCGGGCAGGTCCTATTGATGAACCTATACGGCCTCCTCGTGTTTTACGCGGGCGTGCACCAGTTGAACCCGTTTTCCAATCATGCGGTCATCATCTGAGTCGCAGTGTCTCAGCTGCCGTGGGTGTACATGCTCGCCACCAAGAATAACGTGATCGGGGCGTTCGTCGGAGCTAGTTACGAGAAGGTCTGTGCGAGGCGGAGAGTGATGATTCTTTTCTTATTCTGACCCGTCTTGGATTTTAGCTGAATTACCTTCATCGGTTTGCGGGACTCCTCGTCATCATCGTAGCCAACTTTCACGCTGTCGGTTTCTGTGCGTTTGCAACGTGACCCTCCGTGCATGCGCAGTGTTTGACTCTTGTTTTTTTTTTTTGGCGGCAGTTTATTCATGGAATGTTGCTGGCGTTTTCTCAAAGCACATTTCGGCACCGGCTAACAAGTTCGGTCTTATTTCTCTCATGTGCTTCAATATACTCATTCAATCCGTCAGAGAGAGGTTTTATAATCTCTTTCATGCCACGCATGTCGTGGCATCGATTGTATTTCTGTTCACAGTGAGTTGCTTTTTTTTGTTTCAAAGTGTCTAGCACTTGTACTAGTATGCACGTTTCTGACACCAATTTCGTTATAGATCTGCTACCACCACACTGCCTATGTTCCATACGTGATCGCCGCGAGCGTGTTCTACGCGCTCGACCATATCGCAAGAGCGCTCAAGACCCGCATCACAGCCGCAACGCTCCATCCTATCCCTGAGCTGGGACTCACTCGCGTCGAGATCCCTTCTTTGACCGCGGGATGGCGAGCGGGTCAGCATGTCCGGTTACGGGTGCTCTCCACCGCTATGGTCGGTGGCACTAGAGGTGGTGGCGCCGGTACTCTTTCCGAGGTCGCGAATGCAGCTATGGGTCTCTTGAGTACTGTTGAAGTCCACCCGTTCACGATCGCGAGCGTGAGCAAGACCGAGGAAGGACTGGTATTGTTCTGCAAGCGCTCGGGACGGTGGACAACCCGGATGTACGATTTCGCGAGCACTTCGGTGTATGGGGAGCAAGGGCGCGAAATGAAGAGGAGCCTCAGGGTCATGGTCGAAGGGCCGTATGGTGTGTGATTTCTTTCGGTGTTCAGCGCGGGAACGCGAGCAACGTGACGGATGTCGAAGTTGTTTGGTGTATTTCTGATCCCGGTGTATCTCTTTCTTCTCGTGGCTTCTCCTTTCCGCTCGACGAACTAAATCTATCTCCCTCAGCCTCGTTGACAACGATGATCCCGCTCTTCGCCGCATTCATATGTACCGCTGCGCGGTTGCGCGTGTCGGTCTATTACACCCGTGCACCCTCAAGTGGGGGCAAGTCGCTCGAGGCGATGTACCTACCGCCCGGTGTGACGCTCTCGCCCGGCCGACCACAGCTGAACAAACATCTGGACGCGCTGGTCGCATCGACGCTTACTACCAACGGCGTCGGCAGGGATGTTGGAGTCGGGAGCGTCAACATTAGCCGGCGATGGGCCGGTATGGTGTATTCATGGGCGTGTGTGGGCCGTTGACGCTCGGGAGGAGTGTGACGGAAACAGTAAGATGTTTTGATGAGAAGACGAAGAGGGTTGTTGGGGGTATTGAGGTGCATGAGGAGTGAGTCTCTGATTTTTTTTCGTATCTGGAGATGGCTGATTGTGCTATGTACAGGGTGTTTAGCTGGTAAAGAAATTTGATTTGAAGGCAAGACGACTAGGCAGACGCAGGCGATCGTGTTGTCTGCATTTCGAGGTGTCGCTCGATCCTTTTGCTCGAATGTTTCCCTTTGCCCGCCCGTTCTTTCTCTCCTACTGCAGTTCCCCGCTTATATTCCAATCATTTTAGTAACTTGTGTTATACTATGCGGCTGGATCCCAAGAAAACTTTTCATTTCATTATTTTCTGAACGGGCGATCGACTGCTGGAGCTACACTGCGCTGGTTGCGGATGACGGACGATAAAGCCTTTGCTATCTGTAACGCGTACGATTACAATCGATTTCTATTCGTCATTTCAATTCGAAACTGGATCGTACTTGGGTCGCTTGTCGATCTACTTCAAGCGTCCGTCGTGCACATGCTTGAATCGTGTTTTCCGATAGGTGTATGCGCCGAGGCTCCCAAGCTTCCGAGTCAAGTCCGATCCGATCGTGTAGTCTAACCTTGTTTCTAACCTTGTTTCATTATTGCTTCATCCATAACTGGAGAAATTGCAACATAGTACGGCACGCCGTTCGTGTCCGCTTCCGTGTGCCAGTGGGCAAGGAAGTCCGAAGACTCCGAACGAGGCGACTCGTCGCCTATCCTTGTCACATAATTCTGTTTGAACACAATCCTAGCACAGGCTGAGCAAGCAATTGCATTGTTCTTTTGTTCCTTTCAGAAATCGCGCTCGCGGGAAAAGCGAATAAGGAATCGAGGGTGTCAAATCGTTGTGTTCATCATCACTCGGGCGTTCCGGGCTTGCATTCCGGCAAAGGCAGCACATGCTAAGCTCTGTCGTAAACTTCTGGAACGTGGAGAAAGTGGAATGTGCAAGGCCATCAATGATTGAGGCAG
>JBBPLX010001155.1:0-10993 GCA_038090015.1 Leccinellum albellum
CCCAACGCGCACCCTCGCCCCAGTTTTTACGGGACTATGCAGGCACGGCTCCGAGCCGCGTGAGGCGACGAGCCCCGGTTCCGCAAGAGGCGTATGAACTCTTTTTCCAGATGGCCTTCGACGGTTCGTTTACGGCCACTCCTCTCCTTACTCAACTCGTCGGGGCCGAGGTACTAGGCAAGGCTAGTGCACTCGGGATCACCGACACGGTGTGGGCGACCGTCGTCGTCGTCGCGTACATGCAGGAGCACCTCCAGGGCGAACCCGATATCTTGGAGTTGGTTTCGGAGAAGGCGAAAGAATTCGTGCAGGCTTCCGGATACGAGGCGACACGTTTTCAGCAGATGGTGTGGGAAGCAGCAAAGTTGCTGAACCCGTAGTCGAATGGTTATGGTGGGATGAATAGGCTTAATAATTGTAATTCTACGAGCTCTCGTTGTCGCCTTTTTTTCTTGCTATTCAACGTGGGTAGGACTACACACCGGATCTGCTGTCCTCGGCTGAAGTCAACTCCGATTCAGAAGTGACCGAGTCCGGCAGGTTTATGTGGTCGCCATATGTGGCGGCGGACTGTATGCCCTTGTCCTTTGACCACAACATAAATATCGGAACAGCTCTTCTATTCGGACACACTACCATCCATTCCTTTTTTTTCTGAAACCAAGGCTGCACCGCGAGCGAGGACTGACTCAGAGTCATGCTGCTGAACAGTAGCCCTAATGCTGCGGATTTGCATGGGGTCCGTGTCCTTCCGTGTATCGGGTCAACGCTTGATTTGCATCCATACTGACAGAAACAGGATTCCTCTGTCAAGTGATTGACATGCGCGTCCTTGTTGGACTTGGAAACGGCTGCATGTTGGGTATTGACAGCATCCGACGGCGCTAGTAGTGGTACCGATGGGTGCGGCAGTGGCTCCAGAATTTGTGGGCGGGACTCAGAACGATCGCGTCTTGTGTGGACGCCTCGTGGTTAGTCAAACTTGATGAAAAGCAAAGAAGATGATGATTCGTGGGACTGCACGCCCTCAGGCCTCAGGTTCCATGTCAGGAATGTGAGATATATTGGATGTTTGCGTTGTGAGATGACTAAGCTAAGCGTTGACGCTTTCCTCTCAGATCGTCATTTCTCTTGCCCTCCGGGTCTCCGCTTCTCTGAATCAGGAGAGCCATACAGCACCCCTTAAGACACATCCCCTGACAGCCTATATGTTCAAATATCCTCAGCCCGTCGCAACTGTCAGTCGCTATTCTTGCCCTAGCTCTTCGATCATGCTCATTCCGTTTCCTAGGTTCAGGCTTTGAAGTGCACGGGTGGTACTAGCTAGCGTAGCTGCGACCGTGACCAACAGCTCCAACTCAATCCAGAGCGTCTCTCCCTATTTCCCTTTCCCCCAAACCAAGTCGTCCAGTGCAATGCTAGTAAGTTAGCGGATCTTCCGGAAGTACAGGTGTGACTTTTCTTTTGTTGCCTCTTCCTCATCGATCTCACCCGCGTCTAGCAATATCAACTTTCAAAGCATCATCCCTAGCGGAGAATCATTCTCGATTCCAGTGGGTACTTTTACTAACACAATAGACATGCGGAGCATGCTCGGCTGGACCCACCATTCGCGCAGGCTCCACCCTTGTAATAGCTGGGGACGACCGCAGTCTCGGGACCGGAGGCAGCCTGCTTTACGACGTTTCTGCGGGTTTTTATCAGAACAGTTGGCGTGTTAAGAACAAGTACTTCCCCTTCGTGCACGGTGGGACCTCCCGCTGGTGATACCTGTGTCAGCGCAACAAGGGCCGGAGAGAGTGGTCACAGATCAGTATCCGAGGCGTCGACGCGTGCATACACTCATCTTGATCTCCAGTCCAACCAACGTAGGCACCTAGTTGGCAACTTCTTTTCTCGATCTCGGCTATTCAACTTGCGCATTCGGGCAGCGTTATAGGTGGTCTTGGAGCAATGGTTATCCCGGGTATCGCTGCGTTTTGCGTCATCCGATAAAAGACCATGTCCAACCTGCGCAGCAAGGAGCGACTAGTGAATCTCTGGCATAGGGATCCCGGAGAGGACGAGCCACCGTCCAACTACCAGTCACCGCCCTACCTCGCCTGAGCCCTACATCGTCACCTCGCCCACGATATCCTCGTCGTTCTCCCACTCCAAGTCCCCCGTTCCATTCGATGCGAGGTGCGGGCACCTGAAGCTCTATGGATCTGCCGTACTCTTGATATGCTCATGGACTCGCCCCACCACAGGATGAGTTCGCTGCATCCCCTATCCGGCGTGACGCTTCTCGGATCAGCGTTCTGTGACACCCGCTCAAGCTCAAGCTCGGTTTTGGTTTGGGTCTTGTTGGTTTGGGCATGCACCCTCTAGGATCTCCAACTCCTATGTCAGGCCTCTCGATCTCGGGTAAGTAGGCGATGATAGAGCAGCTGAGGCCGGTTAACATTATCCAACACAAAGCTACGAGGCCTTCGAGCGGTGCGCCGGAAGGCGAGACTAAGATGATCAAGCTGCCGCCAGCGTATATGAATATCCGAAAAGACTCATCTCCTGAGCGCTGGAGCGCTGACCACAAGCGTTGAGAGAATTTTGTTGAGTCGATCGTACGCACACAACATCTCTTCTTTCTCTTCTTATTTTTTAGCCTCGTAATGAAAGACTGTTTGCGCATTTGATGCATATCCATTTCCCCTTCTATATTTTTTATCCTTCCGTTTCGCTTTCATCCCCGTCTTTCTCGTCTCGGGTTTCATCTGGTTGCTCAGTCAACTGGCTTCACGCCTTGACTGATATAAGGGTCCTCATATTAGTCTGGGATATTAGTCGTCAAATTACTGCCCGCACCCCAACCCTCATTGGCATATTCAGAACAACAACAAAGTGCCTCAGGTGTGTTATCAATTGTGAACGAAATATAGACGCAGGGCTTCTACTTAGGCTGTGATGGGCCATTGAGATGGAAAGAGTGCCGGGTGGAGGAGTACTATGAGTATGAGTAAAAGGGATTGAATGCAGAGAACATACCTTTGCATTTCCTTATATGCTCTAGTGATAGGGAGTGGGAAATTCATTAAAGGGAGGATGGACAGTGATTGTGAGAAATTTGCTTATAGAGACAGTCTTGGGGAATACATACTTAGTAAAGAGGCAAGGTTATTGAGAAGAGTTTCGTTATTGGTGATGCCGGCATGTCCGGCAAGAAGTTGGAACTCGGAGACATATTTCTGGAATCCATGTTCCTTGTTGCGGAAGTTTTGTTTCAGGAGGTGGAGGGCATGACAGGCTTCAGTGGCCATGTTATAGGGGAAGAAGGTAGTGGTAAAATCTTCTATGAATTTGTTGAAGGTAACATCAGTGAGGTCTGTGGCAGTATCAATCTTTTTGTACCACTGGCAGGCTTTGGTGAAAGGGATTCCATTTCCCTTCATCATCTTATTTAACATCACAAGGAGTTTCTTTCCATCAGTATACAGTGTATTGTTCATCTTGAAATAGGCCTTCATGGCCAACAACCAGTGGTTTGCATTGGTGCTGTTCCCGGAAAAACCCTTGGGCAATCCAGCTTTCAGTTCAGAGGGCATCTCATTGTCTGGGGGAGGGGCAAGTCCGTACTTGGGGGAGGGAGATTGAGGAGGGGGAGTGGGTGGTTCAAGAGCTTCGGTGAGTTTAGTGGTGATTCTCTCTAATCATTCCTTATGTTCTGCCTCGCTAGCAGGGTGTGGGGGAAGACGAGGAAGTGGGGGACAGGAAAAGGAAGAGGCAACTCAGTAAGGTTTGTCATTGGGGGAGGGAGCACAGAAACATCCAGAGAAGGAAATGGTGGGTGATCTGCTAGCCAGCAGAGGGCAGGCCCGGACAAGCTAGTTCTTTTGTTATGCGAGAACGTTTTCTCATGCTGCTAATGGCAGCCTTCTTGACTATACCTGTATGATAGTCTCTACATAGATGTCATTAGGGCTCACAAGGTATACACCTCAAGGCAACGTCAAGGATCTCACAAAGAGTCACGTCAAGATGTTCCAAGGGTTTTGAGTAGAAGGCAAATGGCAATGCCTTTGGAGGACTCAGAGAGGGTCTCGCTTGTAAGTGGAGGCAGAAGGAACTAGAATGCTACGATTGTGCAGAACTAGCTAAAGAACACCATCATACTACAAGGGGGATTTATATATAGATGTATTGTGCACAGATCATGCTGTGTTTGTAGTAGTGAAAGAAAGAAAGGCAAAAAAGGAAATAGGCTGTGTAATACAAAGACAAAGGAAGACCAAAGAGGAAAAGAACAACAACAAAGGTGGAAGAAGTTTTACAAGGGGTCACAGATAGCAAAGGCATCTTCTCCTACAAGACAAACGGAAAAATGAATGCATCACAATGTATAAGACATCTCCACTGAAGGGATCTTTTCAGGTTCAACCTGAATCATAACATCAAAGCATATTACATCTGTTATATACCCACTGGCTATTTATTTAAAGGTAGTTTCATTATATCCTTCTCCTACCTCTTTTTATATCTTCATATATTAATTCAGAGATTGACCTAGAAGTCATAAAAATTATTCCCCAGGGGGTTTTAAAGGTCAGAGAATCCATTGGAACAACTTTCCAACTACATATAAATTTTTTTATTGCTGTACCCAACTTACCCCCCTCTATTTTGTTATATTGTTGTATTAATTTATTCCAACTGCCAAATCATTTCAAATTTGGTCTAGGCCTTTTTATAGCTCTAATGAACCTTCCAGGATACTTTCGCAGCCCATATTATGGTTTACATATTTAGTTTTTAATTCCCAGTGAGGTATATAATGAACCTTCCAGGATACTTTCATAGCCTATATTATGGTTTACACATTTAGTTTTTAATTTCTAGTAAGGTATATACTCATTGAAGTGTGTGAAAACACATGTAACAGATATCATGAAGGTTATCTGAATATGTAACAAACTTTTCATCAAAGATACACATAGTCATCTTCCAAATTTATTATAGATATGTTGCACAATTCAGTTATTCATTGAAGTGCATGAAAACACATGTATTACCCAGCCCAAAGGTAGCCTGAACCCTAATGGATTTGTAAAAATGTAATAGAATGTTACCCCATGGGCTCTGCACTATTATAATGCTGTTATCTAGCACATTCTAATGATATACATAGGTTGTTTGTGAAACAAAAAGTTGACCTTAATTCATTATTGATGAATATGCCCTATAAACCAATTTATTTCTGCTCCATACTACTAATGCACCCTTGGATGCTGTCAGCCACTTGCTAACCCTCAGCATCTCCATTACAACCCCCCTCTACATTGAGCAGAATCAGCCATGCCAGAGTTATTATACACCTCTTCAGAATAGCTTAAAATGTTGTTGCTAACATCTTGGTTCTAGCTAAGTAAATTGATTATGGATTCCTGCATGAAAATTGATGCCCATCATGTGAGATATAACCAGCCACTGCCACCACAGTATTCGGATTTAACAGTGCATGGAAGAGGGGTAAGGTGCAGTAAGATGGTATGGCTGGACCACCGCCAGCAGCCGTGTGCTCGGGACCTTTCAATCACATTCGTATGATAGGCCTGCATTGAAAAAGGGAAGAATTGCATACCTGGACACATGGCATTACTTGTAACGTGTCAATTGTCAATCGTTTCCTGAAAAATAACAACGTACCATTTAGCAAAATTTGCTTGCTCCTCCCTGGAGTATGGGTCCTTAAAGCCTGTCCAATCCAGAAAAATGATGAATCGAGATAAAGTATGGTCAGAGGTTTACTCACCGCTCCGCTTCCAGAACAGGCTGTGCGTGAGGACATCCTTTGCTTTGTCAGGATCGGGCTGTATTCTCTTTGTAAGGTGTTGCAGTTCATCATTACCCGCACAAGCGGCCTCATCATCCGCACGACAATAGTCTATATGGACATGCCGACCCATTGCCGAGCAAACAAGGTTACACATCATCGGTGCACCTTCATCGTTGGTAGAAAACTTGTGTCCTTCTATTTCCAGTGGGACATCATCTGGCCCATCAACAGTCCAGCGAGCACGCGACATGGACCCGTGGCGGGTGTCATGTTCTTGTTGTGAATGACCTTTTGGAAAGTAGTTAGCACACAGTGGGATCCTAGCTTCATGTGCCCACAACTTACCAAGGGATAGCGTGCAAAAGTAACCACAATTGTCGCATCTGGTGGAAAGACGGTGAGTGGACAAAACATGAACAGGACATTCACCAGTCATACCTTGCTTCGCAAAAATGGACGACCTTTTTATCCAGGCTATGGTTATGGGGTCCCTTGTGCTTGGTCGCGCCTGGTGGTATTTGTTTGATGCATTTCAAGCGCTTTGCAACTATCATTTTGATACACTGTGAGATCAACAACACAAAGAACAGAAAACTCGGACGAACCCTGAGAATACTACAAGAAAATCAATGTCAGGACGACTATTCGAAATCAAGAGACATACTTTCGTATACTGGAGCGTTTCATTTCTGCCCCTGAAGGTCACCTTGAGAGCGTGTGGCACAGTTTCAATCTCGCATATTCCTGGAGCACTACAAATGGAAGTACACATATGTTCTTGTCTGTGGTACTCCCGTCAGTGATAAATCTGGTCAATTGTAACATCCTACATACCCGCATAGATGTATCACGCTTGAGTCCAGACCATGCATGTGGTCTTGGTCAGCACAAAGACGTTTACACAATTGGCACTGAATAGAACAGAACCGGGCATCGCATTGATGAATATTGTGGTTGACGTCACTTCAAAACGTGCATGAGCTTGTGAAGAGAAGAAATATGAGATAAAACTACCTTGGAATCCAGCACATCCCAGGACAGGAATGAACACCACCATCGATAAGCGGAACGTCGGATAGATCGCATGGCTGTAAGAGAGTAGTATAACATCAGAATGAATATGTACAAACGCCCAAGGCTGTTGGGAGAGACTCACCTTCCCACAGGCGTGAACGGGGGCCGCACAGAGATGTTCCTCGTCAGAGTGATCAATCACCTTTTCTCCGTGAGACTCAAACCCACATTTCGAAGCAAAGCACGTACCTCCGCGCACACACTCAGGCATCCATGCCTTCCGGAGAATTTGCACGGTTTCCCACACAAATGCCGGTTTGCAACACAGCTACAACCAGGGTCTGATCAACAGCGACTTCACCTAGTAGGATGAGCGCTCACATATGCTTCCCCGTATGTCCAGCACTATCGCGAGGTGCTCAGTATTATGCATGGCACACAACCTAAACATCGCTTACCTCATCGTACACGGTCGGTGCTCAGTTGACTCCATATCCAAACAGAAATCGCACTCGTGCACACACATGTGGTCAGATTGGCAGTCATGCCCACCTTTGTGCGCCCGACCCAGAACGCACTGCAGCTGACATCCTGTGCACATCAATCCACACAGCTGGACAGAGCCCCTCAAGTCGACGATCGAATTTTCGAAATGACGTTTCAATTCGTTGATGCTCGCGTGGCTGCCACCACTGCCGCCAACGGTCTGGAACCGTGCTAGGTTCTGATCGAGCCATTCGCGCACATGGGCGATCCGCAAATCCACGATGTTTTTGAGATGTTGGGTCAAACCTGCAAACCATTCATCTTCAGCGATGTGTTGGCGCGAAGCATAGCCCTCCCAAGCAGTCTGGAGCACCACCAGCATGCGTTCGCGGGATGCAGACTGATCACTGCCAACCCCAATGAACAACTGGTAGGGTGTATCTGGCAAGGCGACTGGCTCGTCAGTGTCCAGGTTCTGTGGTAACAATCAAAGTATGAGCGGCAATACAGTGATTATGTCATGACTATAAGTCACCTTCAAGGGCTCTTGTTCAGGATCAATCTCCGCATAGCCAAAGCCAAGCGCATTTGCGAGGAGGGTTGAAATTAACTGTGCGCGATGAGAGGCCATGGTTTCTAACCACAAGATCTATGAAATGATGTAACTAAGCAAGGACTCTGGTTACTTACGAGACATGGCACCCCAATCATTCACCTTAAACAGGTTCTGTAAGCAATAAAGTCTCTACAGGATTTATTATCACCTTTAGTTTGGCCATCAGCGTCTTCATCAGGTGTAGGAACTCTCCGGCAGAGCGGTGAGTGACTACTTGCTGATCCAACTTTCGCTTCACTGCAGGGAATAGTTCGTAAAACTCCTTTGACTCGATGACTGGCCTGTAGAGGAACAACAAAATTATTTGAATTACTAAGGCTCTAATCTGATTCATACCATGGAATAATATTCAGCTTCCCCGCATGTAACCGGGAAATAAAATTTCCCTCCTGCTCATCTTGGACGATCCTTTGGAACTTGAGGGCAAATCTGGGAACGAAAGGTAAAGATCATAAGATCCCATATTAGAGAGACGATTGAGGCTTATCACCCACTCTTTAGCAATCTCGGTCTTGTCCGAATCGACAACATCCTAAAGTAAGTATATCAGCCTCAGAAATTCTTTGTCGTCACAAAGACAATGAGGAGTCCAAGCTTGATAGACGAACCTTGATGATAATGACCAACGTCGACTGGAATAAAGATGGATTCGCCTTGGGATCCAACACTGTTGAACTCGACTGGAAAGATTGGAAGAGTCCGGTGATATCCCGACTGAGAGCAAAGTTGTTGCGGAACAGTACCTGCAGTACGAAACATGACTAGTCAGCACCTTCCCTTCCCCTCCAGAGGCTGCTCTATCCCCTTACCAAGTTGGATATGGCAGTGTTGAACAAAACAAGTAGCGTGTCCTCTTGAGCGGATCTTTCAATACTGTGTACACCTACAGCACATACCAAAATATGTTGGGGTGGGCTGCAAAGAGAATGCACTGTACTGACCTTCGAAATCGAGCGCGACGATCAAAGCATCCTTTGTCGGCGTCACCGACATCCACACTCCCTCAGTCGTCCGCATGGCTGAACCCGCAAATGATGTATCGACGAGATGGTTTAATGCAAAACTCTTTCCGACGGACTGCTCCCCCATCGCCGACACCACCTTGACAGGCTATCACCGGCAACATGAGTGAATAAGATTTCACACCAATGAGGATGATACGCACCTTGGATGCCATGTACGACTGAAACAATGATTCATACCATCCAAACGACAAACTATCCACGATGCGGTTCACATCTGCACCCAACAATGACCTCTCCAGCTCTGGTGAATACATCCCATCCTTGAGTGGCACAAATCGGTTTTCTTTCGCCAGTGCAAGGTGGATGGGGATCAAGCATAGGAATTCAACGAGCCATTCTCCCGCACGGTAAGCTGATATGTTCCAGGCACGCTTCCGGGTTACATTCGATTGCTCCTTGCCACCGTACAACTCGGCAGCGAAGATCGCATACGACACTGCGGAGACCTGAATAGACTTGAGCATATCCCCGGTCGGTTTCTTAGTCGATCTTTCAAACATAGAAATCATCACCGCGAAATGCGGTGCATAGCATTGATAATCCCGATCCGTGACGAAGACAAGCGTCCGCACACTCCGGAGACTGGAAGAGGAGATCGTCTCGCGCTGCACAGCAGGCATCACAGGGAAGCGGGTCCAGACCTCTGCGTGGCAATCAATAAGACAGTTGTGTGCGGTTGTAGCTCCTCCTCCCGCTCCGTGTCGTGCAGATGAGCCTTGCAAACCTTTTTCCTTGAAGGTAAACTCGGTCACTTTTCGCGTGATGTCCAACGCGTGAGAACGACATGCATGGGCCTCAAAATCCAGAAAGATGACATGTACTGCAGTGCGGTTCATCAACGACGTGACGACGGGACCATTTTCGACCATAACTTTGGGTACAAAGTCGAGTGGGATTCCTTCTGTCGAGCCAAAAGTACTCCAGTGGTATGCTGTCAGTGCCAAGTTGGTTCCTTGAGCTTGTGCAACCAGCAAGCAAGCACCATCGGGTGTTGAGCTCACGCAGTAGGGTACATTATCAAGTTGGAGCGTAGCAGACCTAGACATTTCCACCAAATGTCAGAAAGAACCATGCAGGCCCGGGAAGGAAACTCAAACACACCGAAACTGGAGTGTCACCAGGGAAAATACCCTCGCTTGGGCTTGTGAATCAACAAGGAGCAATTCTTCGCTCCCGCTCACAAAGCATGCATGGCAAATGGACACCATTTCGCTTGTATACCATGGATGCAGGTTGATTGTACCTCCCAACGCCTGAAATCCCCCGCGTGCATCATTGAACACGAAAATGTGTAGCAGGAACTATTGACAGGGAATAAGAGGTCTGAGTCGGCACACTGACACGGTGATAACATAAGCGAACACGTGCCTTGTCTAATGACACAACTGCCAGCATCTTCTTTGACTCGTCATACGCTAGCACAAACTCATGGCCAATTTTTTCACGATTGAATTTTTTCGCGCGGCTACGCGCAATTGCGCCCTCGATAGCCGTCAGCCGATCAAGGTAGACGCTCAGGTTCCCCGCGAGATCAGTTACGACCAACAACATTTTCTCTCCTTCAAGCAATTGCGCTCGTCTGGCCAGAACAGAGGCTTGAGACAAACAGGCAAAAGTAAAGAAGCAAGTACGTACACCACAGAATGGCCAAGTGGCAACTTGAACATATGCCGGAAGCTAAACCGTGGCGAAGGAATTGTGCCGGGATTTAGTTGCAGTTCGTATTGATCTTGCGTCGTCAGATTCATCGGATGCACCGTACACATTACCATTGCCGGATCTTGTTGTGAAGCTCGCGACCCCCAGATCTGATACGAGGTTGAGGCGTTATACCGTCGATCTTTCCGAAACTCTGCCACATTATTGATGGACAAAGTATGTCTGAGAACATCATCATGAGCATCATAGACAACGCCGAGAATATGGCTGCAGACGCACGAGGATCCTGCCTGCGCAGACATGACATTCACATGCTTGATAAGATTTACTCTCAACTTGTCTCGCTCTTCCTCAGCCCTCTTTTGGTGCTCGCGCTTGATGCTT
>JBBPLX010001157.1:0-10969 GCA_038090015.1 Leccinellum albellum
CTCTGCAAATCATAGGATGTGAGTTGTGCACTGTGGAATGCAGTAGAGAGTTATGATGCTAATCATGTCATTTCCATCTCTTTTTCAATATTATTAATAGTTTGTGAGTATGAAATAATCCACACAGTAATGATACTGATAATATCTATTCCACTTGACAGTCTGTAAGTCATAGATTATTTAACATTTTTACACTATAATTTACTATACCATTTATTTTCTAAACTATTTTCATTTATAGGCTGTATGCTATATCATATTAGGGATTCATTATCTTTATTCATGCACATTTTCTACACATTTTTATCCTAATTTATTTAGCTGGTGAGTGACCTGTTATTTTATCAAACAATGTAATTATATTATTCATTCCATTTATTCAAGACTGTGAGTTATATTTTACTAGCAAAATTATGGCAACATTTTTACCATTCATTTTAGAAGGTATATGGTGGAATATGATAGCATTATTATACTAATGACACACATTTTGAATTTCTCCCAGATGGTATGCATTATATTATTTGATTTCATTCACTCAGTGTACTTATAATTTCAAGGCTGTAAGTTTGGCAAAACATTATACCAATTTGTATTGCACTTAAAATATTTTTATTGCTTGCAGGATGTAAGCTCTTGTCACTATTATGATCATATTCAATGGTTATTATTTTATATCAAATTTAGACTGTAAGTGTTTACTGATCTAATTTAATGATGACCACATTTTTATTATTCTCTATAGTTGGTGAGTTGGTGTTCATAAATGTCTTGCCAATGGTTTTCATTTATTTACTTCAATTCAATTCATTATTATTAGATTATTCACAATCAGACAGTATGTGAATTGATTATTTTGTTTTTTGGTCCTAATGTTTTATTATTCAGTCTAATCTTTATGTTTCACAATCTTCCATTTTGAAGCCCAATATTATTGTAAATTTCTCTTTTATTTTATTTTCTATGCAATAAATTTACAATCATAGATGAATATGATTACATGGAAGCAAATCCTTCTAACTGCTATTGGTATACTATTCTACTTATCCCTTCACAGTCTTTTTTGAATCACCTCAAAACAATATTATTTATTTGATTGCTTTGTAGATCTACTGCTCATTCTAGAGCATTCCTTCTATCTTTTCCATCAGAAAGATTCTCAATCACTTCAATCTGCTGCTAAAAAGTATAAGACATCAAACATACAAAAGAGGGTGAAATCAGCAATGAAAGAGGTTTCTAATCAGTATGGAGAAGTTTCTAGGGAAAAAAAGATAGAGATGATTTTAGATGTCATTCTCAGAAATCAGATGCCAAGTATGTTAAGCCTATCTTTAATTTTTCATTCATAACTCTCCAGTCTTCAAATCAATGGCATGATTACTCTTTTGGTATTAAATTCAGAAGATCAAGTTGTTTGAAGAAAGAAAGAAGATATCAATTTAGAGGAGGAAAGAAATTGAGATAGCCCAGGCCAAGAATCTACTATAGGGTCATGTTGCATCCACCCATGTACAGTTCATGAATGAAATTTCCATATGGAGATATAGAGAAAAATATTGTGTTTATAGTACTAAGTGTTTCCCATTCTATCTCAACTTACAAAGTTGGGAAGAAGCATACAGGGCAACATACTGTCATATTCAAGAATTCACAGGTCTGACTCTAATCCTCTTGGCTCATTGAATGGCAGTCCACAACTTATTTGCATGGAAAGGAGGATCATCAAACATTTCCAATGAACAGCACATATCAGTAGTAGGCTATTATCATCCTTTGGTAGCCCAAGCAGCAGAAGAGTAGGAACGACTGTCTTCCTACTATAGGGTCTGCCTATGGGAGACTACCCAAGGAGGACGACAAGGTGGTTACTCAAGTTGGTCCTGTATTCATATATCTCGGATTCAGCGACTCGGAGCATGCCATCATGGTTTCCTGCGACGAATATCGTGATGGGTGAAGCTGCACGCCCACTCGTCGCAAAGTTTGGAGAGTAGGCAAGGTAGAATGTTGCCTGCAGGAGAGGTGGTTGCGCGGCGTGTGTGTTGTAGGTGTTAGAGATACATGCATGATTGTGGCCGACTGTCACGGTTAGGCCAGCAGGGAGGCTCTAGAGTTGGTCCAGGTGGACAGTGGCATTTTTGGTGTTCAAGGCTACCGCTGATCAAAGTCCTATCCGAGCCTAGACATTATCGTTGGTATACTACTTGGCTTGCTACTCTGCTTACAAGTTTACGTCCATCTGTTCGCGTACCTCGTCGTTGGGCACATCCGAGTCATCCACAAGCGTCTGGAGTCCCTCCAAAAAGACAAACTTTTGCTCCACTGGCACCTCTATACGGTCGTCGAGCCGTGGACGATCGACGTTCATGCACGCATTTGGCTCGCTTGACGCGGTCTGAGCGCAAGACGAACATACATGCCGCGCGTCCAGGAGTCTCTGTTCACCTTTTCGCAAACGAGACAATAAATAGGGTATTGTCACTTGAGGGTTGGTATGGCAAGCATCACAAATACCTGGAAAGGAAGCACCGACTCAGCGTTTAGTAGAGGCACATAATCCAACACTTAGCCAAGCCTACAATCTGAAACCTTGTCACTGCATGCCAGACAGCGAGTACTCTAAAAATGTTTGTCAATCTTGAACCTGATCGTGTTGATACGTGCACGCTCTTCAGGTGAGAACGCAAGCGGGTCCCGTTCATCAACTGTGATCGTTTTTGGCATCTCGTCATACCAGGCACGGACATCCGCACCCTATGAGGTTGAGGATCCGCTCCAATGGGGGCATCAGAACTCTCGAGATATAATACGACGCGTCAATGCGCAGCTGCCTAGAATTTCCATGACAGCTCTGGTAGGATTTCTTGGCATAACCACGCGCACCTGTTCACCAGGAACTCTTTACTGGTGTAATGGCTCTCCCTACGAGCCATGTGTGCGGATCACCGCGCATGATGACATATAGCACGTGATCACCATACTGAGTTTCATCATCCTCATCCTCCAAGAATCTTCACGCCGCTACTGCGACGCCAGGCAGGGACCCTTGTCACTAATACAATTGCTCCAGCCATCCAAAGAAATGGCAGTGTTGATTTCTGACCTATACGTCCCCATTTTGATCTCCTTGGAAAAGATGAAATTTGCAAGGATATTTTGTTGCATAAGGTTTTCAACCACGTCTTGCAACAATAACTCTTGACCTTACTCAAATCTTGTGTATGGAACAGGGTCCTACAACGTGGATGGTAAATTTCGAAGGAAAAAATGCTGGTTTGCAATAGATCCCAACGAACTTCGAACAAGTCTCAGTCATCTTCGCCTGAGCCGGCACGCCATCGCGTCGCATGGTTTCGACGCCTTTAGTATCAAAGACAGGCTCAACTTCGTCAGGAGTCTCGTATTTAAACCCGACGTATCGCTTCTTCGCCATGAGCAAGCATGGCAAGTACACCTTGTCACATCGGTGAGTCTTGCTGTGGACGGCCCCAGTAGCGTTCTCACCTTTTCAAACTTGAGCTTGATAGGCGATGGGTAAGTTGTGGCCGTTATCACACCTGCAATTTCGTGCCCAATCTCGAACGCCTGTTCTTTTGTCTTTCCCTTGAGATAGACGAAAACCCAGCCCGTATCCCCATATACTCCATTTTGGCGTCGATTGTCGTCTGCTTCCATTAAGGGGAGGAGATAAAGAAAGTCGACGCACATGTTACCGTCCGTTCGAATATCGAGTGTACCTCGTGGGTAATGTTCGGTGGAACTCGCCGACGTTCCACAGCCACCATAAATTTCTCACGCAGGGGACACAACAGCCACTAATGTCAACTGGTGTGACCTTGTAAACAAGGTAACCCATGTAGACGAGTTCCATCATAACATCCCAGTTTGATGCGAGTCACCATAGCCATTGGTGCGATTGGTGCGATAGTTCCACCGTTCAGTGTCATTACATTATATTTTCAGATTACATAATATTTAATGTTTACCTAATTTTAAATATGACGTATTTATTCGCCAAGTAGTGTCACAACTTTCGAACTTGAATCAAATTTCTCTTGCCAATGATCGCCATCCAAATGTCAAGTCACTTCTGCAATTTGTAGACTTTGTTTCTTACTCAAGGGTGATCAGACACTCATAAGTTTTTTCTCTTCCCTCATGTAATTCAACGCGATTTCCCAACCCTGCTAATGGGCACAGCTTCACCCAAAATACATGTCAGAAGCATCGGATACGTGATTATTGGACCAATTCGCGCCCACGTCTGTGATTCGGATGAGCCGATCGCCGGAGGGAGCGGTGCTAACAGCAACAAATATTTATGAAAAAGTGGAACCTTCCTATCCTCGTGAAACTAAAACTATTTGCCCAAACCTAGGTCGCGGCATGGATTGTACGTACCGACATGGTATATCGTGTGGGCGCCGCTCACGGTATTTTTGAGTCAGCGAGGGCCCGAGCAAGGGGCGAGTGAAGAAGGCGAGGAAGGTTCAGCGTGCTAATATAAGGAGAAGTTCAACAAAGGATGTTACTTCCCCCCATGTCTTGTTGCAGTTCGTCTCTCGGCTAGTAGTCCCCAAGTCTTAGAGCACAAGAGAGAGCGTCTCAGCCTCTGGGTGAGTCCGACCCACGCTTCTTTCTATCAAATGGTTTGCCCCTGACACATGATGGTCTATGTTTATCCTATTAAAACGGCCATATCATTTACGCCAGTGTCTCTCAGCGTTCCATCTCCACTGTCATTACCAGTGCTCACGTTGGCGATGGCGAGTTCATCTTCTACGGACTTGTCCCCTTCCTCCTCCAGCGCGGCACCCTCAGCTACGGTAGCTCCATCGTCTGCCACATTCACTTCGAGCAGCGCAACGCCTTCGTGAGTCGTGACCAAGCTTTCACGCGCACCATGCCTGATGTGCATCGGCTACCATTCACCTTATCAAATGGCAGCTCTTCTATACCCAGTACCACACCTGTCGTTTCTGATCCTTCGTCTTCCTCAATATATATTCCCAGCCCCTCCGCGGAGCCTAGTAA
Organism: Leccinellum albellum; assembly: GCA_038090015.1. Lineage (NCBI taxonomy): Eukaryota > Fungi > Basidiomycota > Agaricomycetes > Boletales > Boletaceae > Leccinellum > Leccinellum albellum. The sequence continues at coordinate 5,038 of JBBPLX010001157.1, forward strand.
CAATCCCTCAACAATCCCCGACACCTCGCGAGGCTCTCCATATCCTACTTCCCCCGCACAAACAAACTCCTTCCCTACGGGCGCCGGCGGCAGCATTTCAGCATTACTGCCAACAATTTCATCGACGGGGTCTTCGATCCAACCAAACGTTGTCCCCACTCAGGTTTCGAACAACAATTCGTAAGTAGTTACACGTTTTGATGGTGAACATGCGCTCAACTTGGCGTTTGATAGCTTTTTTAGTAACCACGGAGCTGTTGTCGGGACTATTGTAGCCGTCGCCGTCTTTTTTATAGTTGTGCTTGCCTCCCTATATTTCATGTGGAGGCGTCGGCACTTGAGGAGAGCACGTGATTCATTACACTGGGATAATGACGATGGAATGTTCCGAGGGGCAGCACATGATCAACCTCTGATGAGCACAGTTGATGGTACCCTTCCTATTGCGAGTGTGAGAGATACGAATTGCTCATTGGTTCCTTTTTTGCAGAGTCGACGGTCACAGCCAGTGTTTATGTGCCTGGCGCGGGGAATAACAAGGGAGATGGGCTGCGTTTCGACGGCCTATTCGGTGGCCACCTTGGAGTGGTGAATCATACGACTGGATCACCCAACGCTGCAGCAAACCCAAGCCCGCAAAGCCACTCGCCGGCCCCATCGTTTACTCCGTCCAGTCCTTCAATATACCCGCCTAGTCTACCTCCGATGACCACGGAGGCGGAGAACAACGTTGCCAACAACGTCATCAGATCCACGGTATACTACTCTACATCCCCATCTACGTCTACGCCCCTGCATCCTATCCCGTCCACACCATCTACTGCATCCACCGACCCCCCGCCTCGTCCGCCCCGTCGACGGCCGCTTCCCCCGTCTCTTTCCTCCACCGTGACTGGCGATCCCGATCTCGCCGAGGGAAGAGGGTCCAGCAGTATTCCCTCCACCCCGATGACGCCGGTCTCCGGTGCGTCCGTCGTCGTCCCTCTGAATTACACACAGCATGCGCGAACGCGTTCGGCTTCGCTCGTTCAGGTGAGGGCGATTTATGCAAATACGCGATGCGGCATGATTAATCCCGTTAACGGGTTGTTATCTTAGACGCCGACATTAACAGCTCCTTCTCCGCTTCGTATTCGCGATCGCTTGCGAGCGGATTCTCGGCCGAATACCAGTGGATGAATCACGCCAACATCTGTCCCTGTTGTTATTTTGTCGTGTTGTATCATGTCTGCATTGTTTTCGTACGGGTATCTGTGTTCGGTCTTATAGTATGAAGTCCCGGACATGCACACAGTGCGGACATTTCATGTTTCTCTGATATGATCAAGTCTCGATTGTACAGCCTCGTATCAGTAGACATCAAAGATAACCCAGCTAAGTTATTATATCTGTTTATCATTATCTTATTGATCTATTTCATGTGTGCATCGTGCCATCGTGCTTGGGCTGCGAGGGGCAGTGCTTATAATTAGCCCACCACCAGCGTGAATTCCCCGAGCGGTCAATAATCACCGATCCGGAGCGAATGTGGGATAGAGACATGAGAGGATTCGGAGATGACGGGGTTCTTGGCCCCGCCGGCCCGGGGGACCGTCATCTATGTCTCAGATGGACCTCGCCTTTTCGTTTCAGTCGCTGAGAGCATATATGTGGGTGGCACCTAGTCTGAGTCGAACCTCTGGGTTAGAGTCCTTGAACAGGTTTATGTACATAGTGTAGTCGTCGTCGAGTTCTTTTGGCGGGAATTTGGGTTAGGCTAGTTACGTAAGTGTAGTTCGAGTGGCAGTCGTGTGGGCTTTAGATATTTTCAGTCTGCGTTTCTTCCCATATGATTCTACACTCTGGATTTTTACAATATAACGGTTTCCCAGGTTGTTTCCTTCAATTCTGAGTCGGGAGTCATTTGGCAGGCTCTCTCGCTTGGTTTGGGGCTCGGATTCCAGAGCGAAACTCTGAGTCAGGTTTTGATAACTTGAACCATTCACGTCCTAAGTTATCTTGTTCTCTCGTGTGTGCACTTGGCTGATCTTGGTTAGTTTACTCTTCCTCTTCCCTTGCATTCTTATCGCTAATTTTAACCCTTCAACCTGATTTGTGGTAGACCAGATCATCATGTGAGTCACTATGCATGCGCTTGTTGCGATGAACCGTTCACACCGACACTGATTTTGCCACTCTGATGCGGCGGAAAATAAGAGCGATCTGGAAGAGTGGAACCTTTCCAGCATCGTGCACCACCAAAACCGGCCGCGACATGGATTCTGTGTACGTGCCATAACGCATACTGCTCCATTTGATACCAAAATACGTGCCACACACGTCTTTTGTTGACTCCCAGCGCGTAAGGAGGGGTGTAAATATGTCGGTGACCGCGCGGTGCCGATTATATGAGAGGGGAACGTTCACAGCTTCACTTAAGGTTTGAATTGCACTGGACCGTAAATATGGCGTTCCATCCCAAATAGGAGGGTGCGCATTGGATGAGTTCGTCTGTGAACGTGCGCTGATCCAGTCGAATTAGGAACAGTTGTAGCACAATAACTCAAAACTCTCCTCCGCACATATGCGAGCATTTTGGGTCCAGTTGGACAAAAAATATTCATTCCCCCGTATCTCGAATTTCAGTTCGCCTCTCGGTCGGTGCCCCACGCGGCCCCCATATCTCTTAGTGGGGAGAGCGCCTCTGGGACTCTAAGTGACTCGGAGTTTGCTCTAGCCCTCTCTACTAAAAGGTTTGTCCTTGATATGACGGTCTACGTTTAATGTCCATCTCACTTACACCAGTATCTTCTAGCGTTCAGGCTCCACCGGAGTCGCTATCCATGTCAAAGATGAAAAAAATCATTTTCTATGGACTTCTCCCCTTTTTCCTCCATTGTGGCTCCCTCAACCTCCTCTTCCTCCATCCGCTGTCGGAGTAGACTCTCCTGGAAAGGGCGGAGAGAACCGCATTGCTGGCCTCGTTTGAATTCTTTGCACGCACGTGTGATCACGGGGTGTTCGTCCGTCGTCTCGATATTGAGTTTCTTCGGGTAATGGTATCGCCTACTACGCCCACTTCGAGCAGCAGTGGCAATGGGTAAGTTCTTGCACGTATGGATCGTTGACGTGCGCTCGATGCGGCGTTTGATAGCCACTTCCGCGATCATGTGGTCGTGGTCGTCTCTTTAATAGCCGTGCTCACCCGCTTGTTTCTCGTGTGGAAGCGTCGGCACCAGCGGAGAGCACGCGAATCATTGCGTTGGCAGGACTGGTTTTGCAAGGCGGATCGTATGATCGACCTCAGATGAGCATGATGAATGATGGTAACTGTGGCTTTCATATTTACGAGACATGATTGCCTCATATGTTTATTCTTACAGGGTCGATAGCAAAAACATCCTTATCCCGACGACGACGGCTCGCTCAGTGACCGCGCGGTAGAGAGAGTAAGGCTCCATCTCAAAAACCCGTTCGGCAACCACTTTGTAGTACTAGCGAATGCGCCTCCAATGATATGAATGGATCGCCCATTGCAGCAGGGAATTCCATCGGACAAACAACGTCACGCCACGGCCGGTCACTCCCATGGCTAACCTACCTAGTCTACCTTCGACAATGAGGGAGGCGGAGAATAACTTTGTCAACGACGTTACCAGATTTGTGTATTCCTCCACTGTCCTATCCAGCCCGACCGTCCTGACCACTAGTACTGATTCTCCACCATGTCTACCCTCGCTTCTTCCTTCGCTTTCCTTCCCAAAGTGAGTTCGTTCTGGCAGAAGGAGGGACGCATAGCAGCGCTCTTCTCCCTGATGACGCCCGTCTCTGGTATATCCGGACGGTCACTTCTTCTGTTGCTTTCCTCTGATGATCATACTCTCACAAAAGGAGGAGCAGCATTCCTTCCGCCCCGATGACGCCCGCCTCCGACGCGTGCATCATTGCGCCCCCAGGTTTCCCACAGCATACGCGAACGCGTTCGGCTTCGCTCATCAAGGTGAGTGTGCAACGTGTGATTCAACGATCGACGCTGACTGGCTGGATGTAGATGCTGTCGTAGATGAGGGCATTGACACCTCCGTCTCCGCTCCATCTTCGCAATTGCTTGCGAGCGGATTCTCGGTCGTAGATGCTACCGGGCGTCATGTCTTGTTGTCCTTGTCGCTGCTGCTATTGTCGTTCCGTGTCGTGCATTATTTTCGTGCTTCGTGCTCAATCCCATGTCCCGGATGCGTGCACGCTGAGAATGCACAATAGAGTCTTGAACTGCACCACCCAGTGTATAGAATATCATCTCGTCATTGCGCTGTCTTGTCTTGTCGCGGCACGCCGTTGTGCTGTGGCGAGGGGGTACTGAGCAAGGTCCTAATTGGCCTACAAACTGCGACAAACTCCGCGGACGCCAGACAGCCAGACATTGCCAGAAAATCCATACCCCAGTCGTCACATAGGGTAAGGCTTGAATGGCCACTTCCTTGCTTCCCTCGAGATAAATTGCACAGGCGGAGGGTGCAGGGACAAGAGATACCACATGGATAGCGCGAGACTGGACTGGTTGATAAATTTAAAGCTCAGTACTCAGTCTCAACTCAGTCCCTTTGTCGCCGACTCCTCTTGTGGAGAGGGGGGCCAGTCATCAAGTACCCAGCGCTCAGGAAGTCATACTGGTAGGTGATTGGTACGTCCAAGGATCTGAGTCGGGCGACGGAAAGGAAGAGACACGAGCTACACTCGAATCAGGCTTCAGCGAGATAGCGGATCCGGTCCGAGTCCTATCCGGGGAACTGAATGGTCGTTCATAAAGCACCGTACGGGAAGAACGGACCTGCGATGTGAGCGCTACGGGAAGGACCGACTCGGAGATGAGTCAGACGGTGACTCGTCGGTGAGAATATAGTATGTAGGGCTTGCGCTGGTAAGCATACTGGTAGGTTTGTTTTCCACACTCAACCCACGCCCTTACAGTAAGGGTCAAAAGATGGTTGGTTTATCTTTCGGTTCACAAAGGGCCGATCACGAAGAGAGTCACATCACTAGTACTACTACTAGCAGCGACGTAACTTTTTTTTCCACATACAAGGAGTCCGATACGTAATAACCTTCAAGGTATCCCCTTCAAGTTGGACCAATTGGGGTTCTTAAGTGAACCGTTGTCCCTCATTCATGTTTCAAACTGACAATATCATGCTGTATGTATGAACCCTAGTGCGCATCTCAGTGAGTGCCACTTTCAAATTTACCCTCAATATCTCACGACCTTTCCCCTGATCAAGCAAATGTCCGGTGCATGTGACGAACAGAAGTCCGCTCTCATCCAGAAGGAAACGAGTATCCAGGCTCCCTTGTACCCCTTTATCTTGGTGTCTCACAGCGCCGCTCCCGTCGCATTTGTGCTGCAGCCAAAGTGCGGCGACTTCAAACCTAACAAGCGTGCAAACACTGCAAAGTAGAATTCTATGAATACGATATGGATATGTTTATCCCCGTCAGCATGGTCACCATCACTACATTCAAGTCCACCGCATACCCGAATTCCGCCGTACATAAATGTGTCTCGGTTTCCCTATCTTATCCAGGATCGGTTTTACTGTGTCCTGTCTAGGATCTTCCGACCCAGTCTTGGGCCTTGGTTCCGATATTTAATCCCGAATACTCCGTTCAGCTTCGACAATCGTCCCCTTTTTCATCTTTCTTAGTGAACGCGTCGTGATGAAAGCTCCACTCGAACAGCCCCCTCCAGAGCCATCCACTCTGACTGTACATCTCACTGATCCCAAGGCCAGTGAATATTGCTCGTCGGTTCATCATGAGCTACCTGCGCCTGCTTCGTCTGACGACATACCTGATGGAGGATACGGCTGGGTGGTCGTCTTTTCCTGCAGTCTCATAACGTATGCATTCGCTCCTTGCTGTGAACCATACCTTACCATCTTGTTCCACGTAGGGCATT
>JBBPLX010001158.1:0-10964 GCA_038090015.1 Leccinellum albellum
ACTTATGTCAACTTATTGCTACTTACCACTACTTATGGCATAATAAGTAAATCGCGTAGCAGTGAAATTCCACTTGCGTAAGTAGGATAAGTAGGGTCCACTGCTGGAAATGACTTGCTTGACACTTACTGTGACTTATGCCTGACTTACGCAAGTAATAAAAAGCTGCATAAGATGCAAGTAACTAAAATAAGTACACGCAAGTAGCTAAAATAAGTAGGGCGCCACAACACGCCGGCTGCCATACGGTAAGTAAAAATAAGTAAATGGTAGTCCTGCACAGACGGAGAGTCACAGAGATGGCCGAGTGGCATCAGGGCGGGATCAGGGCGCGGATTAGGTAAGCAAAAACATCGAAACTGAGGGAACGGTTTGAGCACGGTAGACAATGACAGAGAGAAAAAAACACATAGGTGGGAGACGATGAGGCTACCCTTCATAAAAACATGAGCACAACAATAATTAACGAATGCATTAGTGACTGACTGCAAAAACAAACTTACAGACTTGGCGACTCGATTGCTCTAGACGGCAGATAATATACTACATTGTCAATTAGTCGTCTTCCTCTCCTTATCAATAGAACCAAAATAGAACGTACCACTGGCCCGCAAACCGAATGTGCGCTCCTCTCACGCTCCACCACCGAGAGAAGGAAAATGAATATCAATCAACAAAAAATACTGATGTACGTTCGAACAAGGCCTTACGAAGCGGTGCCCTCGAACATGCTTGATTAACGACTTCACCGTCTCTGGATGGGGCCAAGCAATAAAAGTAATATTGGTTTTAGTTGATGGTGGTCAAAGCCTAAGTTGAAGACGAAACCAAATCAACAACGACAACAAATTTAAACAACGCGCATCACGTGGAACATAAACAAACATGTACGGTCACGTGTATTTGCACACTTCGAAAATTGCTAAGTCCAGGAACACACCCCGCCTCTCTCACCCCACTTCACCCCAGTCTCCCCGGTCAACACTTGACACGACCAACGACAACGTGATGCTGATTGGTGACCAGGCGACGACGCGACGACAAGGAGGAGATGGGGAGACAAGGAGGGGACAAGGAGATGAGGATGGTGAGTACACCCCATCTGACACGACACCGATGACGCGACGACTCGCGTGACGCCGACGCTGATGCGCACGCTCCCTCTCCTCCTTTCCATCCCCCTCCTCTCCCTCCGCCCAGGGTGCACAGACGGCGGGGCAACGACGACACGACGACTTGCGTGACGTCGACTGGTGACACGGATGACGCTAATGCCGACGCGCCCTCTCCCTCTCTTCCTCTCCATCCCCCTTCTCTCCTCTCCCTCCTCCCTCTCCAGCCAGCATGTATGGGCGACAACACAATGATGTCGACAATGCGTCCGACACGGTGGGACGACAGCGGCGACGAGCGCTACGCTCGTATGCAAACGCAAACGCAAACACATCATGCGTTTGCGTGTGTGTTTGCGCATGAGCGCGTACACGGGTATTGCACCATAGGTATAGGCAGCATTGCAGGTCACAGAATCGTGGCCTGTGCCCGTACCCAGCCCATACCTGCACCCCGGACCCGTGCGGGTTACCCCTCTTCCCTATGAATGACAGGACACGACGACGACGACTCGGACAACATAACGCTACCCTTTCATTCAAGTCGCCACGGCCCACGGGTATCACGGTGAGTACCGCTACGAGTCTGATCCCTTATACAAAAAATAGTATTCCTAGTATGTACTTGTAGTTTACTTGTATTCAACTTGCTATGCGCTTGCCAATGACTTTCTCGGCAGCATGCGTTGAGAACGTTACGCTTACGTTGAAGTGGAGCTTATATTGACTTACGGCTCGGCAAGCAACAAAAGCTCCGATAAGTACACAATAAGCTGTAAGTGTGACATAAGTAGCCATAAGTAATGTGTTAATTTGCTGATGCGCCCACTGGCCGGCCGCTGGCGGATCACTTTTTGAGCGCGGCTGTCTGGCTTTCCATACGAATACTATATGGACTCATCTCAGGTGCCCCTCGACTTACTACATCAAGATCGCGTCCCTCTTTTGCCTTAGCGGCTCGACACAGCTCCTTTTGTTTTCGTCAGCGATCCGACGTCGTCAACATTTACAGATTGTCACCTGCCTTCCCTTTACGGAACGTCGACGCTCGATGTTCCCCGATGAGTCCCTGACGTTTCGCGTTTTACCCCGGATGCTTGGTAGATTTTGCACTGTCCCTAGTATCGCTTCCAGTTCAGGCTCACTTGGTCAGCCAGCACATATACACAACCCTTGCGGAGCACCGAGCATAATTTGTATATCTATGTGCGGACCCTGGCTATCCATTGCTCCACTTGTCGTTTATCCCGATCCCCGGCCCCTCCATCAAGCCCCCAGGTTGCGGTCCGTCCGGGTCGTCGTATCGGCGTCGAGTGGTCTTATTTTCTTTCTCGTAATCCGCATCGTTGATACGATCGAGAGAGCAGTGCAAATACTGACGCCGAGGGGTTAAATACCCCCCATCTATCCATCGATTTAGATCCATCCCGCTGTCGCTCCGCCGACCCGTCGTGCCTATCCTGAGGACGGAAGGCAGATTGCCTTGGATGGTTTAGGTCTGGGTTCCGCTCTCGCAACGCAACGATGGCTCCGTTTCACGCCATCATCACTCTCGTCCGGAAAGGAAAGGCAGTGACCACAAGCCATCATACACACCATCATATACATCATTATCATCTGAGGTGCGAGAACAGACAGCACTGAGTCCAACGGAGGACTTTTTTTCTCATCCACGTTCCACATCCACGTTTTCGCGCGGGGAGGCAACGAGAAGCATGTGCACCCCGTCACCCGTTCGCTACCGAACGCGTCAAAAGCACCCAAACGAATCTCGACAAGTTTTTTTGAAATGTGTGTATGTAACATAATCAATAATAATCAAAAACACAAATTGAACCGAGCGACGACGACAGCTCGAATAACCCCCGGACCCCCCGGCGCCGCCTCGGAAGAACACTTGAAGTTGACATGACACACGCACAGGTTCCGAAAGCCTATCTTTCCGTCTGGTGGGCGTCACCGCCAAGAACTTCAAGTTCACCTTACCTATGTCGTCCCGACTTACATTAAGTCGTGTGTGTATTCTTGTTCGTCCGTCCCCAGAGTCTGTCGTGGTATTGATGTGACCTCTGTACAGTTGCTTTCACAAGTGCGTTCGTGCATGGAACAAGGGGGAGACTCCAGTGCTCCCATTCTTGTCATTGTTATCCGATGCTGCTTACTCTCCTTTTCCTGATTTCCCTCTAATCACCGTCGTCATTGCATATGATAAACTGAACCGACTGCAGAGGCTCTCTAGCATGACGCAGCCGCCATCGCAGGCTCGGTCACCGGTCAGACGTGGATGCAGCGTCGTACCACCCCATTCGTTCGGAGTAGTGAGAGTCAGGATCAGCGTCCCTCCCTCCCCAACGGCAGCAGCAGAGCCCGCATCATCAGCTCCACCCTCCTCCTCTGCCTCTGACCTTATCCTCACACGCGAAGCCGCATCGGACCACCAGACTGCAAAACGCAACCTGAAGCGCAAGCGTGACCACGTTGTGGCCAAGGACCGTCTCGAGATGATAGTAACTCAGATTCTTCTGAACACCCAGCTATATGCGATCCCCCTTACCTGTCCTTGATCCATGTCACACTAAAATATATTATCAGATGCAAGGAGCAGCAAGCCGACGACTCTGTAGTCCCTCGCACCAGTTCATGTCATCAATAGGCCTATCTCACTCGGCTATTCCTACGATTGGGGATACTCAACAATATTCCGTTCGCTATACCATTCGAAACGTGGGCGTACATCTTCCATCGATTTGTGCAGAGCGACTGAATGAATAGATATCTAGACCGCTTCCCGCGCAGAGGAAGCAGGATGAAGTGTCTATCAGATCAACCAGCTATCACCCAGGGCGGGTACAATCAACTCTCAGAAGTGGATCTGCGGGCTTCAATCAGCATCACCCTTACTGATCAATTCGGACAACTAGAGTAAATACCATCCGCTTTTTGACTACTGGTTTGGGTCCTGCTTCTGACTGGGTTGCAAATCAAGGGCTAGCATCAACGGTGGTGTGTTCAAAGAGTTCTTCACCTCCATGTGCAAGTCAGTTTCGATACGGATCACGGACTTTGGGTTGGGAACAAGAAGAATAAGATCTATTCCAACCCTCATTCCTATGTCACTGAGCGTGAGTCCATGATCATTCGTTACTCACACACACCTATTCTTTCTGCCCCGGCATCCAGCACACAGCCTCAGCTGGTACCAGTGCATTGGCCGCATTTTAGGGAAAGCGCTGTACGAGGATATTCCGGTTGAAGTCCATGAGGAGGCGAATAACCTCATTCGGACAGCGGAGGAGGCTCGGGTGAGTCAGCGTCGGCTCACGAGATGCTCGAGAGTCGTTTGTCGAAAGGTAAACATCCTCATTAGACAGTGGAGGCTTCTCAAAGGTGGTCATCGATCCACTCAAGAATTAGTACCTCTGATGGGTTATAGGGGCCTCGGGAAGTTATTCCAAGTGGGGCTGAGTCTGACGAGCAATAGCGTGATGGTGATACTGCGGGAACTGTATACAGTCTACCGCATCTCATGCCAGTGTCACGGTATCTTGGTAGATCACGAATTCTGTACTACAATGAACATGAATTACTAAAGAAAAATATCGTCTACATGATTGGAGTGATGTTCGAATGGGTTTGGTACAAAAGCTTGCCGGATCGATAGCCTCGCAGCAATTTACCCTCATCTGCTCGGGCAAGCAGTAAAACCTCCTCTAATGCATAGTGGATGCACACAATCCTATGCTGTGTGCGCTCTAGGTCGCGCAACTTAGTCCTACATCCATCCATCTGCAGAACTTCCCCATGCAGGGCTTGGGCACGCGTAAGCAACTTTTGGGCCTGATCAGTAGTACGAGCGAGGAGAATGAGTGTTGATGCAGCTGTAGAGTGTGCGATCTCCCAAATAATGAGCTCAAGAAAGCCTGCTAATGAGTTGTTGACCAAAGACATTAACAAAGACTCCAAGCCTTCAATGGCGGTCGAGATTAGTCCGGGGCTGGGAAACGTGCCATATTCAACCTCTGGCTACTGAGGCAACTGTGATCATACTTACTGTGATGGTGCTCTGGATGCACTCGCAACCTGTGTGTCATGCAATGTACAATGCAACCGCTCGCAAGGCCCACTGGGACTGGAATCTGTACCAGATTCTTTTGTTTCCCTGGCAGCTGTCATTGATGGACCCAATGTCTATGCTAGGGTGGAAGGTATACCGTCTCTTAAGGTATCTTTCTCTGTTTTTCATGCTGATTTGAGCACGATTTCTGGAATGTTCAATATATCTCTTAGGCGGGACAGAACTCGAATGTATCACTCACTTGGCATAATAGGTCCTGCTGTAGACCCGCTTCGCATGTAGCTTGTCATCCTTAGTGTGGTAGAGCTTAGGTCGACCCATTATGAGTTGCGAAATAGACGATGCTGTGGCACACCGAGAGGGGCGAACCAGGTCGAGGCAGAAGATAGCGCGAGTGGAGGGACGGAACAAGAGAGACGAAGCAAGGGTTACTGCTGCTGCTGTCACAATTGTGGGAAGGAAAGAAAGCGATGAAAAAGAAAAGAAAGAGAAGACAGTGCATTCACGATCCGCACCGACCATCGCCAATATTGATCACGGGGCCGGCAGGCGTGGGAATCACTGGAAGACGACAAAGTCCCCGTCTCTTATCCAGGCACGCGCACCGAATCAAAAGTTGGAATTTACCAGATTCATCAACGTGAACCGCCCTCGACTCGTTGGCGAGCTGTACTTTTTGGATAATTCATGCAGTCGCATAAAGAGCTGACAACAGAGATCAATTAGAAACACATCTTCCTTGAACAAACAAGATAGCCTATACCTCCAACACGATCGTCAAGTGATCTGCTCTAGGACGTTTCATTGACATATCCAGGCGCTGCACTCGCTCCCTGCAAGGTACTCTCGCTACGCTCGCGTCTAGCGTCGGTACTATCGCGGGGCATGACTGGGGTTCAATCGAAAAGTCCGGACGTCCATGTCAGACGGTACGACCGGGTTCCCGCATAAATGGGGTATGAGTCGGAAACATGGGCGTGGAACCAGAATCCTGAAGAAGTTCTGCAAGCAGACAATGTCTGAGACGAACGCCTATGAGGCCTAGTGCAATGAGACCTACTGCGTGGCATCCAGGAGAGGGAGCGCGTGATCGTTATTGAATAGATAGAGAATAAAATCTTGGTCGACGTGCATTAGCGACAAATATCACCGGTTGCACAGAAAGGAATCTTACGGCTAATGGAATCTACAAGGGCCCTCGCTTCTACCTATTGCTTGGTTCAAGGGAGCAGGATGACAACAGGATTGAGCATGATCGCCAATGTGTATACGCATCTTGGTAATATCTAGATGACTTCAGAGAGGGTAGAACACACGAAAGAGTCTGACATACTTGAGCACCACTTCGTCTCCATCTCTGGATTCTGTAAAGCAGGCCATCTCCTACTCGCATCGAACCATCCATCCTTCAGGTTGAAGTGGGCGAGGGTTGGCAGTGCCCACCGGAATCAAAGGCGGTGGATTATAGGACGGTGCTCGAGAGCGTCGGCCATGCTTTCGATATACGCGCGCCGAGTGGGACAGCACATCTTATTATGAAGGAACTCGTCCAGCTCCGGAGGACGGGACTGTGTCCAAAGAAACGCAAACCTAGTCAACTTTTTTCCCTCGGATGAATGATAGTTGCGTGTTCAACGATAGATCGTCTGATCAAAACCACACGGTGAATATGGCAAACCAAATACGAAAAGAAAGAACCATACCGAGCATCTATCTACTAGCTAGCAAGACGATAGTGAGCTTGATATTTCGTCCGCTCGTAGTCTTTTTGTGCTGAATGATCTCCGTGTTCAGTTCTCCCCTCCCTACGGATTCACGATCGTGCTCGAGGTTGGGTGGATCGAGTGAGGAACGCGGTGACTCCAACATGCGCAGGAAGAGAACGAACACGTGCGGGAGCAACTGTGTATTCGCGTATCCATGGGGTGAACGGGTACAGCGGAGAATGAGCTGAGGAAGCGGACGTTTTGCTCGAGGAATGAGCGACGGACATGACTGGGCACGCGAAGCGGCCGTGGTGATCTCGCCGTGGGAACCGCATCCAATATCGCTTCGTCAGAGTTGATCCTTTGAAAGATCCTTGAATCAACGAATGTTGGTGCGTGCGTGCATAGGACCTCACTACAGAGCTGTCAATTCATTCGGCGTGTGTCCACGGACGGGGGTGACAATGGCGACGACATAGACGTCATCAGACAGAGCGAGGCAGCGGTCAACGTTTCAACCTAGTTCTGCTGGCATGTCGCTCAGTGTCGGTGTCACGGGACGGAGCGTGCGCTGCGAGCGGGAATAAGCGAATCCGATATTTGACTTGGAGCGTCATAACTATGGTACTATGGACGTGTACACGACGGACATGTCCCTTAGGGCTGGCGTCAAGTGCCTGCAAAGGATGTCCAAATTACCGTTGCGAGGGACGAAGGGAGGCGGAGCACGGATGACGGCTGCCGAGGAGATGAAGGAAGACACCCCCAAGATGGCAAGATGGCTACGATGCCACTTCGAGCGTGACGCATAAAAGGCTGGCCTTGTACATTCTGCTTCATCACACCCCATCTCTGTGCTGGACTCGCCCTCGTTCTTTCAACTTTACCCTCCCTTCTCATGTTCCTCTCTCGTTTCTTGGCCCCAGCGGCCGTCACCTTCATTATGGCTCTAAGAGCCAGTGCTGAGACACATACCCTTAAATTCGTAAACAAGTGAGTCGTCTTGCACCTTCATGTAGCCCAGCGGTTCCTAACGACGACGTTCGTACCAACAGATGTGGTAAAGGATCGGTACATACACTGTTTCTTTACTCTCAACCGCCTCTTAATCTATTTTTCAGCCTGTGTTCATGTACAATGGAAAAAACGTCCTCGATGCTAATGGCATGTACACCAATGACGGTACCATTTCTGGAATTGGGTAAGGCAACGATCGAGTCACATCCACGGCCCGGTACTGACTCCTCTTTTTTGTCTCCCTTAGATACCTTCAGACGGGTAAGTTCCCACTCAGCACATATGTATTCCTGAAACTGAGATTCTTCTGTAATCAGGCCAGTGTAACACCAATGGTGAAGATTGTACACTTCTCGAGACAACGCTCGTCAATCCAACCTGCGCGGGATGCGGTTCAAGCACGGACATCTCCTTGATAGCCCCGTGAGTTTCATCTGGTTTCGCTCCAGTCCTTGACATGCTGATGTACATGGATAGTCATGAATTCAACGTCTTGACGTCGTTTGCGTGCGTTTCAACCTAATTAGCTTATTGTTTTCGTATGTTCATCTTTCATCACAGGTACTATGACGGGTGCGATGGTCAGGGAAAACTCTGTAAGTCGTCGTTTCTCCTTGTAACCTTATGATATTACAGACAGACTCATTCACTGCGAAACAAAATAGGTGATAATGCGAATTGTAGGGATGTAGCCTTCTTCACCTCAACAGACTGGTTCGCCCAAGTCGCTTGTCAAGTTAATAACGTAAGCACATACCATTCAATCAGTCTATCGACGAACCAACTGTAAACGCATAATTGAAATGATTGTAGGTCAACCTGTTGGTTGCATTCTGCGCAAATGCCTCGGAGCTAGTGTTGGGCGGAGGAGATCTGTCGAACCCCGGGACGCCGTCATCGCTTAGCCTTAGTTCGTCCTCTACGACGCCAGCAGGTTCACCTACGCCTAGTATTAGCCCTAATGCGTTTGACAATCTCTCGTCAAATACACCTCCGTCGTCTTCGTCACTCCCTCCCAGCGTTAGCAGTTCCCCTAACCCAGGGTGCCCCGCCCCGTCGCCCTCCTCTCCACCCTCGTCGATCCCAACGCTTCCGCCTACGCCGTCGCTCCCTCCCCCCGTTAGTGGCTCCTCCGTGCCCCCGCCATCGTCATCCTCACCCAGCGGTGACCCTAAGGGTAATGTCAACCTGGGTTCTAAGCCTTCCTCCTTGCCGCCGTCTGGTACAACCCGGCATCGCCGTCCCCATTCCTCGAGCCTCAGCCTCAGCTCTGGTTCCCCCTCTCCCCCTATTGGCTCCACTCCTAGCGGCTCCATCCCCGCTGGTACTCCCACACCTGCCATCAACCTTTCTGGCACTCCTGGCTCCTGCAACATTGACGACTCGAACATTCCCCAACGCCGCCGTCACCGCCGCACTAACCGCGTTCGTTACTAAACCATTGATGTTACAACTCAAGGGCAAGTAGGAAATCACTACCCTCCCCCATACCCGGCTCTTTTTTGCCCAAGTTTTGTAAATAACGTCGTAGAGTTTCCAGACGCACACGTGCTTTTCGCATGGTAGTGGCTCAGGCTGGCCTGTGCGTGTTGTTTCTCCTCCTTTGCTCGTTGTGTTACTGTTACGTTCTTTTTCTCCCTTCCTTCAATCTCCGCGTGTCCGTGTCACGTAGATGGCGCCGTGGTTTTACCTGTCAACTAGGGTCCCTCTGAGAGGTTCACGATAAACCGTGTTGTCTTATTCCCATTTACATATCAAATACAACGCCATAAAGGCATCTTTGAACGCTGGAAATGAGCTCTGTACATCGATTATTGCTATACTTTGCCTTGTCGCTGCATCTGTCAATGACCCACTCCGGTGACCGGTTCATAGCAGTGAGATTAGATCTAGGGCTATTAGGCCAATAGCCCTGCATCTCGACCGCTAGATCATCGAAGTGGACCCGCGTGGGGCGGGGGATACACAACGTAGCAAGTACTGCGGAACGAAGGATCGATCAATTTTCATCAAATGAAACGTCCATCAATTGATATGCAACCCAAGTAATTGTCCTCGCAGTTCCAATGCCTCCGTCTCCGTTCCAGGTCTAGATCCCGAGCCCGGGAACCACAATAAAGACGTTGATCGTTGCACGAAACGAGTTCGCATCCGCCGGTTTCGGGGTGCTGGTCAAACTTGACGCTCAGGGTAACCGCACCGACACTCTGGACAAATCCCGAGTTGGCGCCTCGACGACCTAGATCGCCGGTGAACGGGTGGGAACTTGATTCGAAGTCGCCATAACCTGAAACCACCGAGCAATGAGCAGCATCAAATCGAGCGCCTTGGAACTAGCGGGCGAATGGCAATTTTGGAGATAGACACATGCATGCAAGGACGCACTAGGAAATTTTCGCTTTTTAATTTTGATAATCTTAGGCCTTTTAGAACTTCGATATGATACGATAGTGATAAGGGTGCTGATATGATCAATACCGAGGGCGCGTTTTTTCCGCTAAATAATCGAATGCGAGCGTTCTCCTCCGCATTTTCCCCGGAGGAGGATTCCATTGCCATTACCGTTGGCGATTGCTAGGGTGCGTGGTTAAGAACGTTCAAACCTGAGTATTTTGACCCTCACTAGGGTCGTTCGTCCCACCAGAGTCCAGACTTGTATCAACTTTGAAACTATTACCGTCATAAACCCGGACCATCAGGGATGGCGGTCGTATACTGTGGGAGATGTCGTCCAGACGATGATTTGGGTATCAGGTGAAGATTTGAGACGAACTGAAGTGCCAGACCGGCAAGATCTTCGGAAAAATGACATGGACTTCACCTCATCGTTCGTCCTCCTGTAGCCCTCGCCCGCCCATTTCTGAAGTCAACGTCCCCGCCTCTATTTCCCATTTGGCTCCTCGCAGGTCATCAGTGTCCACCCAAAGAAGAACGTGGAGAATCGTGAAATCGTGGGAATAAAGAAGAAGGAAAATAACGACATAAATATAAGTATAAGTGGGTGAGTTGAGCGCCGGTGAACGAGTGAAGGTGTGAAGAAGGGAGCAAAAGATT
>JBBPLX010001159.1:0-10963 GCA_038090015.1 Leccinellum albellum
GAACAATAATAGCGTTGTCTCGATGCTCAACTTGACGGAGGTCGATCATGCGGTTGGTAATGCGTCGGATTCACTCAACATACAGGTCCAGACTGTAAGTAGTATTCACAATTGGAGTCGGGAGGAAATTAATCACACTTGTCCAGTTGAACCTTTCCGATACAGTACAGATGGTCAACGGAGGTACAGGTCCTTATAAAGGAGGTCTTCTTTTTGTCACCGCTGGGCGCACTGCCCTTCTACCTCCTTCCATTGTGCTCGTCCAACCCATACCACCATATAACACGACCGTTTTGCTTGACAACTTTTTCGGGAGACAATTTAACTCCCTTAATGATGTGAAGGTGCTACCTGGGACTGATATCATATTTTTCACGGACGACGGGTAGGTTTCATCCAATTAAGGAGACGAGCATTTCTGAATCATGTTTAGATATGGCTACCTGAGTGGCTTCCGTCCACAACCGATGTTACCTCAGCAGGTCTACAGCTTTGATCCATCGACGGGCCGGGTGCGAGTGGTCGCCGATCAATTCGTGCAGCCAAATGGCATTGCCTTCACCCACGATGGTGGGACTGCATTCGTGTAAGTATGATACGGGATCCCCTGCTACGAAGGTTTACAAGTATATTTTCAGGACTGACACAGGTCTCATCAATCTACCAGGGAATAATCAGACGATGCCCGCTACAATGTAAGTTTACTCAGACTCGTTTGTTCTCGTTTATCCTTACCCGCGGCACAACAGCTATCAGTATGACGTTGATCCTGTGACGCGAATGTTCAAAAACCGTCGAGTTTTTGCCTATAGCGACTCTGGTATCCCTGATGGTATCCAACTCGATACGAACGGCAACGTGTATTCAGGGTGTGGAGATGGGGTCCAAGTATGGAACCCGAACGGCGACCTGATTGGAAAATTCTTTACCAACACTACGACCCCCGAACTGGTGTTCACAAAGTCTGGCCTCCTTATTTTTGCTGACGAAACCATCTACTTGGCAGATATCCCGGCTCGAGGGATCGACTTGTCCACAAATTAGTTGGAGATTTTTAGGGTGTGGCAGGGCGCATGGTCTGGGATCGTCTTGTTCGTTAGGTTTTGTGAAGGCGGGGACTTGATGTCGAGAGACCGCACACGTTAGCAACTACTTTTCTTGTGTTTCCGGGACTTAAGACACCATCTTTCTCTTGGCTCATCTTAGAATTCTAGATCGTGGGTCAATCCAGTTACTGTCAATCAATTCGTGCGGCGGCTGCAGCTTGAGTGACTTCACGTATGGTCAAATTGCTGTCGTACAAGATGAGGAGGCTCAGGTGAAGATACCTCCACATCGTTGACTCAGTTCTCAGAGCGACAAGTTAGTTAAACCTTCCACCTGATTCCTTGAATGAGGAAGCCTGAGACTTATCATTCAAGTTGGAGTCATCGCACGCTGTGGCCACCGAGTATCACCAGCACCAATAACCTCCTGACGTCAAGATGCTGAGCAAGAGCTGCAAGCCGCGAAGGTTAAAAAGGAACTCTGCCCGACTCTCCGAACTCATTTCCAGCAGTGTCCGCACAACCAAAAAGTAACATTGCTTCAAGGACGATATGGCAAGATCGCTCCATGAATGTTTTCTCCGAGGTGTTTGTATTCCGTTATCTCAAATAAGGACACAGACCCCAATGCGGCTATCCGCCTCCATGCATATACATACGCAACAGTACTAGTACTGTTGATTCAGAGGAACCGGGAATAGACCAGAATGTAGTCATATATTGCCTGTTTAAAAACCTCCGGTGACCCGTCGGGAATGCCCCAATAGCGCGGTAATTGCTAGGAGATTTGGCAGACATCAGGAGGGATCCAAGCCAGGTCAGCATTTCGAAAAAAGACTATTTGGTATGTCTGATCTGCAAGCGCTCCGAGGCTGCTAGGGAACAGGCCACTATCAGCGTGACACCTAGCTTCAACTTCGATGCCTAAGCTGTGTGGCAGAAAATACTGAAAACTTGGTGAGACACCCCTGGGTTCTACTCAGTGAGTGTTTGTTATCAACCGGGTGGCGCATACTACGTAATTAATCAGGGTCGGGGTCCGAGCCCTGGACTCACTCTCGACTTCTAGCTTTGCTAGTGCTGCGCCTGAGCGAGTGTCGTCAAGTAGTAAGTCGTCAATGATTCTATAAACGAAGCTCAAATTTTAGGTGACAGTTTGTTAGAATTTTGGACAAGTGGATGACGACGTGTTTGGGTGCCCACCTTATGCGCTGCATGGCAGGGCTGAGTCTCAAACTAGAGTTCATTGAAATCAGTGGCATGACTGGTGCCGGCGTGCGTTCTCCAGTTCTCGTAATGTCAGAAATTCTGGGCGAGTCTACTTTTAGTATTAAAAGGCTAGACAAAAATCCGCCTTCTCTCCCAAATATATCCTCCCTTCCCCCGCTCTCCCCATGTATCCTTCTAACACAGTCTTGTATCTCCTGACCATCGCCTTGTGCACCGTGGACGCGAGTCCTATCCGTCAACAGAACAACAAGGCTACCCTTCGTTTTGCGACGAAGATTAATGAACGTGGCATTTTGAACATTGTCAAGATGGACCGTGCTCGTGCTCAAGCTATGAAGCTGATCGACCTCCTCGACCCACTCGGCATCTTTGGTGACAGTTTCAGCATCACCAACAATGCCGTGCACTACACCGCTAGCGTGGGAGTTGGCACTCCTCCTACCACATGTACGCCGATCAGTTACTGTAGAAGCGAGAGCTGATTAGTCGCAGACGAGCTTTTGATCGATACCGGAAGCGCCAACACATTCGTGGGAACGGGTAAGCCATACGTTCAAACTGCTACAAGTGAGGATACTGGGAATACTATTGTATGTTTTCGATACCTTAATAACGTCGTTTGACTCGAAAAGAATTTCAGTCAATTAATTACGGTTCTGGAAATTGGTCCGGAGAGGAGTGGATCGATGCTGTCACGCTCTCGCCTGAGCTGGTCATCGCTCGACAATCCATCGGCGTGGCCAAGTCGTTCAGCGGTTTCGATGGTGTTGACGGTATCCTTGGTGTAGGCCCTGTTGACCTGACTAATGATACGGTCGCGAACACGGGATGTGTTCCTACAGTGTCGGATAACCTGTATAAGCAGGGGACCATCTGGGAGGAGGTGCTTGGAGTCTACTTCATCCCTATCTCCGACGACAAGACAGGGAAGCTGACATTCGGTGGTTATGATGATAGTGTTATCACCGGCCCGGTGAACTACGTCCCTCTCACTAGCACCTCACCCGCATCCGAGTTCTGGGGTATCGAGCAGTCTGTTACATATGGTGGGCAAACCATCCTATCATCGACCGCAGGCATCGTCGACACTGGCACCACCCTCATTCTCCTTGCCACTGGTGAGTGACTTGTCGAGGGCTATCACATCAAGCGTTGATGTCCTATGTCGGGATTTTTGCAGATGCCTTCGAAAAATATCAGGCCCTGACGGGTGGTGTTATGGACGAGGCCGCTGGCCTGCTTAGCATCACCTCTGATCAATATGCTAACTTGAAGCCATTGATATTCAACATCGGGGGCAACTCATACAGCTTATCCCCTAATGGGCAGATCTGGCCGCGTTCGCTTAACACTCAGATTGGGGGTAGTTCGTCGGCAATTTACCTCGTCGTCAACGACATAGGAAGCCATTCTGGATCTGGCCTAGACTTCATGAATGGATTCAGTTTCCTGTGCGTACAACTTGGTTTTCCTAGTCCCAAGTGTATTGAAACTGACAAATGCAACTTTTCAGCGAACGCTTCTACTCTGTATATGATACCACCAACGGACGAGTTGGATTTGCCACGACGAATTATACTGATTCGACCTCCAACTGACGTCACTCATTGATATCATTCAATCGTTTTCCTTCGTTCATATGATCCTACCAACGGACAAGTTGGATTCTTGCCACGACGGCCGATACTGATTCGACCTCCAACTGATGTCGCTCATTGCTATCACTTTCTTTCGTGCATTCAATCGTTTACTTGTTTATGGACATCGACATACTACACATACAGTCATCCCCCATCGTTTGGCTAACATGAAAAAAAAAAAAAAGTATCTTCATAGTGCACCCAGCTAGATAATATATTGTATATTACAATGATCCTGATACAGGAAAATGAAGGCGAGGTAGCTGATTGATCTCGTCTTGTGCATTTCTAAACCAAATGAATTTACCTGTCGTAAAATTACCGACAAGTAGATAAAGGTTATCGACCATGTTGTCCTGCCATGAGCGCCCAGTGAAGCTTTGAAGCATGTTCTCCATGCATCTTATCACGGCACCACACAAAGACGATGTCCTAAAAAAGGCAAGCGCATGATCATAGTCGACAGTCGACACCATCGCCCACACGGAAGCAACGTCGAACTGTCACCACAGTATGACGATGTAACGACAACGACAACTATGACAAGGTGACGGGAATCCATTGTACATAGTGTTGTTGTAGTGTGCAAGGTCGCACAAATTCGTTGGCCCAAACGCCGTGGATGTGGATTCGGAGCTATTACATAATGAATATTAATTAATTTTGAACACTACGCTCGTTCCACTACAAGTACTTATGGTTCACTTCCCACTTATTGGACGGCTTTCCTTCCGGGAATACCTAGCGCTTCTCGTTGGCATCTCCATCCTCATTTCCGAGACATTTCTTCGCTTTACAGTCTTGCTCCTGCCAAAATCCGTCGTAGCCTGGTTCTACAACCACTCTCAGGTGCTCTTTGACCGTTTTGCGAGTGCACGTAACACAACGACAGCCGAGGAGGCCTTTGCTTCCGCTGTACGAGCCGCCAAAGACTTTGGAGAGCTATGCGCATTATATGGATATGCGCATGAGGAGCACGTCGTCTTGACCAAGGATGGTTACCTTCTGACGTTACACCGCATTCCTAATCGCAAGGACGAGGGTGCTGCGCATGGCCACTCGGAAACAAACGCGAGGAAACCCGTGGTATATCTCCACCATGGATTGCTCATGAACAGCGAGGTATGGGTGTGTCTGACGGACGAAGCTCGTTGTTTGCCCTTCGTGCTTGCAGAGCAAGGTATGTTTGGGTGCAGACTGCGATGCGGTCAGGCTCTGACACAGTCTCGTACGCTCTTTTCTCGCGATCCGCAGGCTTTGACGTTTGGCTTGGGAACAACCGTGGTAATAAGTACTCGAAGAAATCTATCCATCACAAGCCAAGCTCTTCCAAGTTCTGGAACTATAGTCTCGACGAGTTTGCTTGGCACGACATTCCTGACTCTATTGAATACATCCTTGCTCGTGCCGGCGCGGCCAGTCTCGGTTATGTTGGGTTCAGTCAAGGCACCGCGCAGGCATTCGCCGCGTTGAGCGTCAACTCGCAGTTAAACGAAAAGGTGAACGTTCTAGTTGCACTTGCGCCAGCGATGAGCCCTGCGGGGCTGTCTGCACCCGTGGTTGATGCGCTGATGAAAGCTTCGTGAGTTGGTTCTCGTGTCTTGTCTCCGTTGGTTGATGATTACCAATTCTAAAGTCCGACATCCGTATATCTTTTCTTTGGACGAAAAGCGATACTTTCGTCGGTTGCCACATGGCAAGCGATCTTCTACCCACCCATCTTCACATGTATCATCGACACTGCCCTCAAGTTCCTCTTTTCCTGGGACAGTCGCAACATTACCACCATCCAAAAGATGGCCGCATATGCTCACTTGTATTCATACGCATCCGTCAAGTCGGTTGTACACTGGTTCCAGATCATGCGCGAGTCCTCTTTTCAAATGTTTGATGATGACATCTCAGTGTTCGGCGGTCCGGCGAATTCAAGCAAGGCATACCGCCCTACCCGGTTCCCTACCCGAAACATCGAGACACCGATCCTGCTACTGTATGGCAACAGGGATAGTCTAGTGGATATCGAAGCGATGGTAGGTGCATTGCCGGAGAGCGGGACGCGAGTGAGGAAGTTGGATGGATATGAGCATCTGGACATTCTATGGGGAAAGGACATCGACAAGGATGTGTTTCCGGAGGTCCTAAACGCTCTACAAGTGCACTGCGAGAGTCCCACTGGGGCAATGTGCGATGGCGTGAAGGTATTTGAGATGGAGACGGAGACGGAGACGGACCAGATAAGTGAGAAGTAGACGGGTAGTGATCTCTGGATCGGACACTGATTGATTATTGTAGTATTTTTATAATGGATACAATCGGAGACCCTAGACGGTACCGAGGACATGCTACAGGTTCTTGTCCTACATATGACGCAGCATTGCCTGTTTTCTCTTGCTGACCTGCGTTTGCCTGATCATTCCTGGCCGGACCTAGTGGCCCTTTGAACCTTTTTCTTGTGATCGGACAAGCCAGGGTGCACGCATCATCGAATTCCGTCGCGAAAGTGGGATGAATGCAAGGAAACTGCCAGTGGAACTGATTTTGGCGAATGCAAATGGGTAGGAAGACTATAATAACAACGCCGAACGACGGTTGGAACACGATCGGAAAAGACAATTCGGACATAACGAAACTGGAATTGATAAATGCATTCAGGGCTGCGAGAGTGACAAAGGAAAGAGTGGGTGCGCGGAGAATGGAAAGAGAGGAAAGAGGATAATTAATACTCGTCTACGTCCTCGTAGTTGCGTGCGCAATTGATTCATTGCGATAGCAATAGGTTTGAGTGATCATTCTAGCTGGTGGACAGGTGAGTTTCGCACACACGTTGTGTTCCATTGCACTGGGGATCCATCGTCAATAAAGCATGGGTATGGTATGTATGTACATGGAGAATTCGCATGCTGCGTTCCTTATGTCGGGTACATAGAGTCCGCATCCCCATGACCTACTGTCCCGAACGTTTCTTTTTGTGTTCTCTTTTTGATTTCTTGTGATGCTTTTGCGAGGAATTACGTGGAGGGTCACCCTCTCGCTCTATTTTGGCAATAATATTGTCGTCACCACTGACCCCGCCAGTAGGCACCCGCTGTTTTCGTTCACGACGTTTTTTCTCCTTAGACGCCTTCCGCACTTTTTCGGCATCGTCCTCTTTCGTCTGCTTCTTGGAAGAGGTTGACACATTCTGGTTATCCTCTATTTTACGCCGTCTCCGTTTCTCCCGTTCTAGCTTCCGGCGCTGCTTCTCCAACAACACATCACGAGGCTTGGTGTTGCTGTCGCCATCATCAAAAGTTGCTTCTGGCGCTTGCAAAGGCGGTATCGTGACAGGAGCTCGGCTGCCTATACCTCTTCGGGGCAAATCATCCTCGTCATCTGGCGGGGAAATGTTTGATAATTCAGATGCAATTCCGGTGGTCCCAAGACCGGGCGTGGCAGTTCCTGAAGGCCCAGATGATAATATAGGGGATGAGGATGATCGGGCGAGAATTTTTTCTTTAAAGTAATCGGCAACGCTCTTGGTCGATGTTGTCAGTTTGTTAAGCGAGAACGAGGGTTGGGGGTCAGAGTTGGAGGGCGTTGTGGGTACGGATGTCGATGCCGACGAGGACGTAGACGAAGAAGGTGGAATTCCAAGAATCTCTGATATGGCTGATGCGGATTTGTCTGCAATGCGTTTTGCGGCACGGATGCGAGCACGATGGCTGGTAACACGAAAAAGGTGATCAGGATGGTTCGCAGAAGGTTTACAAGGACTCACGCCATCGGACGGGGCTTGACTACTGAGGCAGAAAGAGGCTCCAGTGAAGGTGCCCGTAGTGGCAGAGATTCAGAAACTGAATCGAGGGTAGATAGAGCAGCCTCGTCAGAGCCAGACTTTGAGCGTTTCTTCTTCTTTTTCGTGTTCTCGATGGCATCTGTGTCGTCTTCGTCCCCGTACTTCCTTTTCTTTATCGACTCGTTCGCCAACTGCCCCTCCTGAGCACGCATGAACGCCATCCCAAGCGCTGTCTCCTGCGCATCCACTTCGTCTCCTTGTTTGGCGCTCTGGTTCAGCCTCTTCAACAACGCCTCAAATTCCTTGTTTTGTTTCCAGGCAATACCGTTAGGGTCTCGTTGGTGCTGTGCACCAATACCCATCATGTCGAGCTTCTGTTGAACCTTGAGATGGGTTTTCATCCCATCTCCCGAGGAGCCAAGACCCTGGGATGCATCCCATCCGAGCTTTGATAGATAAGAGAGACCGAATCGAGAGGCGTCTGTAGGAGTGAGAACAATCTGAGTGATGGTGGTGGAAGACTTACCGTCTGCCCAGCTTAGATTGCGGGGGTCAGCGGGAATGCGCTGCTTTTGTTTGTGACCTGCGAGGCCCATGGTAGAGCTGTTGATTGTTACATATTTGGATTATCGCTTTTTGACAGAACAACATAACTGTGATGCTTAGGTCCACGTCCTCGACTCCAACGAGACGTGAATGTATCCTCCTCGGTGTCCTTCTCATTGCTCTTCTCTCGCTATCTAGAGCAGGCTATGGCGTTCAAAACTTAGGCGCCTCTCGTCTGGTTCCAGAAAATATTGTCCTTCAATCTCCTTCTCAGGACACACAGGCTCCATCTGCAGAGTCAGAACGTTGGCGCACGAATGTAAACTGGACCCCCGGCCAAGTACCATCAACCACCATAGTCTCCCACGTCCCTGGTAAGTGCATACGCCAAAACTTTCCTGACCCGATTTACCTCCGACACCTGCAATCCAGGCTGGACGATATTCGACAACCTGTTTTTGCTCAACGGCACAGTCTTTATCGTCGCCAAACACCCGGAGTCCGTCCCAAATCGCAGGACGATCATATCAACCGGCGTCGACATATTCAACGATGCTGAGGCCGTCGCAGCCCGTTTACCATCCGACCGCGAGCTCCGCGTCGTCACCCCCGACCAAGCCCAAGAGTTGTTTGGAACTAGTGCAGAACTCATTGATGGAACTACAGTGCGGCGTTCTTATTAATAATCCATGTCGTTCTGACGTCCCCTTAGTGGATCGTCAACGATGCGCCACAATTGTAAACCCACTTTGACGCGAGTCTTGTTTAATTCTTACTTTCTTTTTCAGCATTACACATTACTACCATTGGTCTGCCGAACTCTTCTTTGGGTTTTGGCGGACTTACTCTTCGTTAGACCCTTCTATTCCTACCAACGGGTCGTCTCTACTCCCTGCCTTGCGTCGCATCTGGTTCGTCCACACGGATGCAGACCATTGGCGAGACTACGCCGCTATGAACCAATGGGTTCTCCGCAGTTCTTTCCCCTCTGCTGTTGCTGAATACTCCGCAGATTGGCAAGATCGTGCGGAGATGGGGCGGCCAATAATCCTCGATCGCGTCATATTTTCAGATCGCGCGGCTGCGATGGAAGGCGAAGGATATAGACTTACCGGTCGCATTGCGTCAGAAGCGTTTACGCTCCCGGGAAGTGCGCACTGGTGGAATTTTATTCGGGATGCCGTGACCAAGTTCGGTGGATTGAGCGACGCCTTTAATGCAGCATCAAAACCTGTCATCACGTACATATCACGTCAAGACTGGGGCCGACGCATGTTAATCCAAGAGGATCACGAGAAGCTCGTTAAGGAGTTGAACAAGCTGCGCGATCACTATGGGGTCGAAGTGAATGTTGTGGCCATGGACAAGCTTTCGCACGCAGAACAACTCCAGCTAGCTGCGCGGACGACGGTGAGTGCTGGACGTTCAATTGAAAAAGAATTCTGATTAAATTTCCTGCTATGGGGGATAGATCATGATGGGTGTGCATGGCAACGGGTTAACTTCCCTGCTGTGGATGAAGCCCACCCCCAAATCCACGGTAATCGAGTTTTTCTACCCCGTAGGGTTTGCGCGCGACTACGAGTATACTACGCGAGCCCTGGGGATGACACACTATGGTGTCTGGAATGACAAGTGGGTGCCATCATCTATGTTGGTCACGTTCGCTCACTTGATAACATCATTCGGATAGAACGTTCACGCACCCACAATTACCACCAACCAAGTATCCAGAAGGGTTTCAAGGAAACAGTATACCGTTGGACGGTGAGGTCGTTGCGAAGCTATGTATTGAGAGACTGCAGTTACAACCTGTTTCCGATGTATTGGATGGTTAGAGTACATGCTGGGGGGGGTCATATATTATATTCGATCGTTACGGTGACACGCACGTGAGGTACGTGACGTCGCGACGCGTCCTGTCACATGTGTGACAGTCGTGTTCCGAGCGTTGATTGATATGGTGGGGTTCGGTATGCCTCTCTCTACCAACTACACTTGAATGGCTCCATTACAAACCTTTCGTGAGTTTTTAAGACAGATACGTCGTTCCTACTGACCATAAGTGGTTGTGTCAATGGCCAGTGCGTGTATTGTACACGGTCAATAGCAATCCGCAATATATTCTAGCCAAGTCTTTATCGCCAGTTCCAGCGATCCCGTGTAATGAAACTTCATGGGATGCTGCGAGTGAGCCTACCCATGCTCGAGTTCCACTCAAAGCGTGCCTTGCCGTTGTATGTGATTCTAGGTGAGCCCTGATTCAAGTAGCTCTCGTCCGTCACACGACGTTTACCATGCCATGTTAGTCCGGAACTCCTCCAGGACCCCGCACGGGACTTCTCTCTCTATGTTCTTGACCCCCTGGAAGCGCAACCCCTGCCTTCGAGCCTGGCCAACGCATCCCACAACACTAACTCACCACGTGGTGTAGCGGTTGCCCTTGGACTCATGTCCTGGGCTCTTGAGTCTAATGACTCCACGAATGTCTTGGTCACTGGCACAGTTATCCCGAATGCCTCACCGGCGCTCGAAGTCGTTTTCGCGCTTCGAGAGGTATGTCTTCATTTTTTTTTCAGGACTCTGTGGCCTTGCATTGATGTCTCGCAAACGCTTATCAGACCAAGCGCATGCCAAAACACATGGTATACTCATACCATTCATATGGCTCGATGCCGGGACCTAGCTCATCTCAACCCCCCAATCATCCTCATCTCGTTGGAGGC
>JBBPLX010001160.1:0-10958 GCA_038090015.1 Leccinellum albellum
TCTCGCTCTCGACTATGCCTTCTGCCTAGCCCTCGTTTACCATTTGGACTTCAACGCTTCCCTTTCGTCATGACTCACTTAATGTGACTCATTCAACATGACTCACTATCCCTAGATTCCCCGTCCCTCTTTGATCCTATTCCTCTGATCCTACTTTCTCCTGTAGTGTTACTCATCCGCAGCTTCGTGACTCATCCATACTGTGGATGACCTATCCATTCCAGACGATTCCATCGTCTTCCATTGCTTACTCATTATGCTCTCCCCTTAGTATATATACCCGCCCATGTACTAGTAGTAACCCTAAGCTAGAGCTACTCGAATATCATCGCTCTTAGCCCAACCCTCAGCCTCTAGGCGTGTGCCTCCCTTAGTCCTCAGTGCCCTTCGTCCCTCAGTCATCTTACTGCCCATAGTTGGGGTATTGACTCTCACCTCAGTCCCAAGTCCTTCATCTTCGAGTCCTCGACCGACCCTACCCGGGCCAGTCGTAACAATGATGGCTATATGAACCAATGGTATCTGATTATCCTGTCAAAAAACCAGTCCACCTCTTCTATTGAATGCAGTTGACAGCCTACAAATGCTTCTCAGTCATCCACAATTTGAATCTCACATCTCATTTGTTCCTTGGAAGGTTTGGATAAGCACTGTGAAGATTTGTCATATTTACAATGAATGGTTAAGTGGAGATCATGCTTAGAGGATTCAGGTAAGTCATGTTCATATTCATGCTTGTGCATACCAGTACTGATACCTAATCAGGAGGCATTGCCACCTGGTGCTACCATCCTTGGGGTCATCCTGTCTTCCAACAAAACCAATATCTCTATCATGAGTGGCAATCGCATGGCCCACCTGCTTCTCATCAGCCTTGCCAATATTGACATATGCATCCATAGCAAGATATCACATCATGCATATCTCTCTGCCTTGCCCTGCTTCCCATTGTCAATTTTACTCACAAAACCACTCAGGTCTGCAGCTTACTTCAAGATCGACTTGTGCACAAAGCTCTGAATATTATCTTATCATCTCTTAAGATTGCAGCTGTAGTTGAGGTCATGATGAGCAACCCAGTAGGCAATCTGTACTGCTTTATGCCAATAGCTGCCTAGATTACAGACACCCCCAAAGAAGGTCTTATGGCATCAATGATCTTGAAATCTTCTCTGGTCACAACTGCAACATCAAAGAACTTTAGTGATGCCTACCAGCATCCACTTTGTACCATTGCAGATACACTTGCTGCAATCTGTGTGGCCTGCTTATAGTGTTTGCCAACAGACTATATGAACTTTATCAAAGTTATCAGGAAATTATCCCTAAATGGCATTATCAACCCATTTTGGGTGGATTGGCCCTTATCACCTCCCTGCAACTTCATCACTCCCAAAGCCCTATATCATTTCCATCACTTCTTCTGAGACCATGACACAAAGTGGTGTATTGCAGTTGTTGGCACTACCAGGTTAGACTTTTGCTGCTCTTTTATTCAGACCCCTGTAGGATATTGGGCTTTTGAAGAAGATATCTCAAAACTCAAACAAGTGACTGGCCACGATCATCATGCAATTCAGCACTATATCATAGGCACTGTAGCTGGCAGTGTTCCATGGAAATTCCTTGTTGCGCTTCATGCACTTCTCAATTTTCAATACCTCGCACAAGCACCAGTGTTCACTACATAGTTGATTGACAGAGTGTTACAACTGACCTGGGTAGGATTGGTTGAAAACTCGAAGACTAAGGCTGGGGACTAAGGCAAGAGTCACTACCCCGACTATGGGCTATAGGACAACTAAGGACAAAGGTTACTGAGGGCTTAGGAGAGGAACATGCCTAAAGACTGGGTTGGGCTAAGAGCAGTGAAGATTCGAGTAGCTCTAGCTTAGGATTACTACTAGTACATGGACGAGTATATATACAAGAGGAAAGTGTCATGAGTAAGCAATGGAAGATGATAGAATGGTCTGAATAAATAGGTCATCCACAGTATGGATGGATTAAGAAGCTGCAGATGAATAATGCTACAGAAAGATATAGGATCAAAGAAATAGGATCAAAGAGGAGCAGGAGATCTAGGAGTGGTGAGTCATGTTGAATGAGTCACATCAAGTGAGTTGCGATAGGTGAGTCATGACAAAGAAGAAGTGTTAAAATACAAACAATAGATGAGAGCTAAGCAAAAGGCATAGTTGAGGGCAAGAGAAAGGAGGAGGGAAGGAAAAAGAGGGGCCAATGATAACATAGAGTCATGAGGGTGCTGTAGGAATTCCATGACAACAAGGACACTGTCATATGTCAAGGCATGCATAACAACTGGGAGATCCCTAAGTTGGAGCTTCTCCAAAGTGTGATTCCTAGCATCTATCGTTCTGGAGCAATTATGCAATGGACAGCTGACATCACAGAACACACACATGTTGAAGAAATCAAGGTGCCAGCTTGAGCAGGCAACAATGAAAATTATTATAGTCAGATTGCACGTCACCTTGATAGATTAGATAAGTGCTTCCACTTTGACCTCATAACTTGTATTAAGGAGCAAATTCCTCCACTGGATGATGGAGACCACAAGGATCATGAGGATCATGAGCTGGATGCTGAAACCCATGCTGTTGTCAAGTATTCCACTGTGACACATCCTATTGTGGATTATTTTGCAATTTCTACTGCTCTTCTTTAAGGTTCCAACTTCCACTGCCCAAAGCCTTTCCATACATTTGCAACCACAACAACTGCTTTCCACCTGGCAACCAAGCCTTCTCTGCAGCTGACTGCTATGGAAGCTACTATCAAATATGACCTCCCTGATCTCATTCCTGCTATATCTACCTTCCTTGTCCAATGAAACGATGCTCCCCTACAACCTCCTGATGTGCTGAAGCTACAAATTTGGCACAGAGTCTGTGTGCAACAACCATCATACCATGATGATGAGATCCTAGAACCTTCACAGACAATGTGTGCCATCCCCCCATCTCCTGTGAATCTATATGGCCAATATGACTCAGTGATTATCAGTTCCCATCTCATAAGCAATTGGCCTAAGTATGGCCTAGGGGGGTCATTCCATTGCACAGCTCTAAATCATCTTTCAGCTCTTACACTCCAACTTGTTCATTGCATATGTCCAGCACTTTCATGTCACACCTCAATTCAATCCTGCAAACGTGAATGACATGACCAGAATGCACTTATTGAAGTATGCCATTAGAGCAAATAGGCAGCACATTGGCAAGGTGATTCCCCTCAGTCTCATTTGTTCCCCTGCCTATTTAATGCCTCACTTTGGTCCTAAAGCACATTTGCATCTGACCAAACTTAGTAGCTATGAGTTGAACACAAAGTTTTGGTTAAACAAGTATCAGTCAAAAGAACTATATTTCATACTATCTTCAGGAGCCAAGGATTCTGATTAGCTTGGTCATGTATTTATGTACAAGATTATATCAGATATTAATTTATCTGAATTCAAATTGATCATGCCTTGGTCACAAGGCTCAACTGTGGCACACTGCTGTACCTACCATTTGACTGCCTTCCAGCATGGCCAATGAGTCCCCAGCTAGTAGCAGTCTATTGCCAAAGAAAAGTCAGGTGTGAATGGCCAGCTTACCGAATACAGCTAGTAGACTGAGTTTGCTAATATCCAATCATTGTCATAGCCACTTCAAGTGCATGGAACATCATACAACCTATAGTATGTGAGTTCCAGCTCTGAAAGTTTGAACTGCAGCCAGTATACTCACAAGAGGGCTGCAGCTCCAGAGCATAATTGTTGGCAACTCTTAGGTGCAAATCTGACTGGCTTCATGCTATCATGGATCCCATTTTCAGGGAGGATACTCAAGAAATGCACTGAAAGCTTGACAATAACAACAGTGTCAACTTACTGAATTTCCTCTTCCCTGATGATCTTTTGTTTCCAAAGTCCCTAGGAGTGCTCACAGCAAGTTGTGACCACTATTCAATAAATGAAATAATTCAATATTGTTGCAAAGTGAATGCATTAGGTCCTTATGGCAATGATTCTCATGATGGGAATCAAGAATCCAGCTCACAATTCTGCTACAACATGGCAAATTCATGAGGGAAAACTGCAGGGAAAGGGATTACTACCTGGGAAATGTTATGATTGACTCCTCTTTTCTCTTTCCTCCTCCTTTCACCTGCTCTCGACTATGCCTTCTGCCTAGCTCTCATCTACCATTTGTATTTTAATACTTCTCTTTCATCATGACTCACCTATTGTGACTTACTTGATGTGACTCATTCAACATGACTCACCATTCCTAGATTTCCCACTTCTCTTTGATTCTATTCCTTTGTTCCTATATCTTCCTGTAGTGTTACTCATCTGCAGCTTCAGAATTCATCTATACTATGGATGACCCATCTATTCCAGCCAATTCTGAGTCCATTGTCTTCCATCGCTTACTTATAATACTTTCTTCCTAGTATATATACTTGCTCATGTACTAGTAGTAACCCCAAGCTAGAGCTACTTGAATCATCACTGCTCTTAGCTCAAACCCAATCTCTAGGTGTGTGCCTCTCCTAAGCTCTCCATAGCCCTCGTCCCTGGCCATCCTACAGTTCATAGTTGGGATAGTGACTCTTGCCATAGTTCCCAGCCTTAGTCTTTGAGTCTTCAACCAACCCTACCTGGGCCAGTCATAACAAAAGCTTTAGCTTGCCTCTTGGTCACCATCATCATAAACCGCTGCCACCATTCCTCCCAAGCACCCCTACTCTCATCCTGAGGGAGCCCCTGCTTCCTCCACCCTAGTTACCCCTAGTTACCCCTTCCCTTTGCAGCCTCAAATCCTAGTCCACTCCTCATCCTGGAGAGAAGACCCTTGTCCCACAGATTCCCCAGAACCACTCTATCAATCATCTAGCAATGAAGAGATGGACCTTGACCTAGACATCCCCATCCCTGAGAAGGAAACTATCACCCTGGCCACTGAGTTATCCCACCAATTCTCTGCTAGCATTTCACTCCCCAGACTATTATAACTGGCCTGGGTAGGGTCAGTCATAGACCAGCAGCATAGCACCTTGAGGATAAAGGGACTCCAGATCAAAGTTCTGGTGGAGACTCATAGGACTATAGGAGACTAAGGGGATGCTGAGGTGACTAGAGGGATGCTAGGGAAGCAAGGGAAGACCACAAAGGGTATATTGCTTAGGCTGGGGTGGGCACTACATGGAAGATAGCTGGTAGACTAAGCTTAGGGTTATGTAATTGAAGTGGTATGGAATATATACTATAAGTCAAAGTGCACGGACTAAAATGAAAGAGGAAATGCAAGAATGGTATAATGAAGGGAAATCTATGAGTGGATGATAAGGAGACATGAGGCAAAAGAAGAGAAGGTCTAGGAATACTCAGAAACTTGGGAGAAGCAAGAAGGGAGACATGAGGCAGATAAGAGGAAGATCTGGGAATATTCGGGAAGGAGAGAGAAGCAAGGATAAGTAATCCGCAGTAAGAAGCATAAGTCAGGAAGCTGCAGATGAGTAATGGTACACAAGGATGAGTCATAGAAATGAGTTACACTAGTAGGTCACATGACCTGGGTGGTGTTACAAAAAGAGTGAGAGACAGAGACAAGCCAAGAGACAGGAGACAAGGCAAGAGATAAGATAAGAGATGAGATGAGAAATGAAATAAGAGACAAAAGATGAGAGATGAACAAGAGAGACATGAGACAGAGAGAGATCTAGAGAAGGTGTCTAAGGAATAGGAGCAGCAAGAGTGGGAGAGTGGGGTGGCAATGAGGTAGTGAGGCTATGGGGCGGGATGGCAGTATGGAATAGAGAAAACACTGTTACAATTGTAACACAGACCACCTACTCCTCTGTCCCCTATATCCACTGTGCTTATACACCCCATCTTTGCTATACCAGCATCTCCTTCACCAGCCATGGCTCCTGATCCAAAAGGCTCCTTTAGACCCATGGAGCTACGTCTTTCCTACCCTGGGACCTTCGATGGTACCCATGACAAAGCCTTGGCCTGGCTGCAATTGGTATGACTATATCTTCTCATCAATGCCAAAGTCTACACAGATAATGCTCAGCAAGTTGGCTTTGCTCTCTCCTTCATGAAAAAGGGAACCACTGTCTCCTGGGTGGATACTTTTGTCACTAAGAAAACTATAGGGGATACCATCTTACTCAGAACTTGGAAAGACTTTGAGAAAGCCTTTAAAAAGGCCTTTGAACCTTCCAATGCCACCGCTAACATCCTCTCCTGGCTCTCATTGTTCAGAATGATGAAGAAACCCAACAAACCTGGTGTCTACAATTCCTTGCTTAATGGCTATATTGCCCAATTTCAGAATAAAGTTGCCATTGCCAAAGTAAAGGAGCAATCAACCCTCTGCCACTACTTCTCTATTGGCATTCCCTCTTTCCTCATAGAATGGATCTACCTTATGAATAAGGTTCCCACTACCATTGATGAATGGTACTCCCATGCTCAAAGACTCCACGACCAGTAGAGGAGAGCTTTTCAAGCCTTCCAACTCCACAAGGGACATGCTTCCACTATCCCTATCTTCACCCCCACCCAGACCTTGCACAAGGAACAAGACCCCAATGCAATGGATGTTGATGTTGGCTGAGTACCTAAGCTCTCCCAGGAAGAGAGGGAATGATGCTTTAAGCAAGGACTTTGTTTTTATTGCAGAAAGCCTGGCTATAATGCCACCTCCTGTACCACATTTATCTCAAACTATAGGACCCCTTTCCACCCCAACAGGAAAGCTACTAAGGTGAAAGAAGAGATCCCCACTCTAGGAGACATTGAGGATGAGGAAGAAGAACCCATCATCAGAAAAACCCCTTTTACTCTGGATTTTTGAAAAGGAGACCTTGTTTGATGCAAAGATCTCCTACCTTTGTTACATGTGCACCTATACTTGTATCTACTTCATCTAAAGCAATCAAGATCTCCATTTAGCTTATAGACCCCTCACACTTGTTCAAAGCTGTCAACTGTACTGCCCTCATTGACTCTGGCACAGAGATCTCCTGTATCAACTGGGCCTTCATTCAAAGAAACAACCTTCCTCAAAACTGCCTTGAGGTACCTATCAGGATATGAAACATAGACCAAACCACCAACCAAAAAGGAGACATACTCTTCACCACCTCCCTCTTCATCAACATAGAAGGGGTTGTCCAATCTGTGATGCTTCATATCATGGATAGTGGAAATGAAAACATTATCCTAGAACTACCCTGGCTTTAAGCTGCCAACCTCTCTATAAACTGGAAATGACAGACCATCACTATTCCAGAATCTGTCGACCAGTCTGCCCACCTCTACCACCTCCATATAGCAGACCTCCATTGTCACAATGCCCATTTCCGAAAGCCTACCCAGGAATCCAGACTAGCACCTCCCCGACACACCTATGTCACTCCTGCCTAGTGTTGAAAGGTCCAGTTCAGTCCAGTTGCCTGTCCAAATTTGAATGCAACCGAACCAGGACTGGTCCTTAAGTTTGGTTTTGAGCTGGGCAGCTGGACCAAAACTGCCCTCAACTGGTTGCTATCAGTTGTGGCAATCGGTTGTAATCAGTTGCAACCAGTCTGCCACAAGACCAGTTCACAGCTGGTTACGCAATAGCATATAGACAATAATATGGGTCCAGAAAACCTATATGGCTTCTTGGTAACCCACATCTATACTAGTACACTTGATATGGGTTATATATAAATAGTATGTAGTGTTTTGAATATTTGCAAAGTACATAATTAATTTGCCCTGACTATCCCATGTATAATATAACATTTCAGACTTTTCTATGATTTATGCAAACATTTCTGATTTTCTTCTAATTGTTTACCTCTGAATCTTTTCAAACTAGATATACAATAACATCTAATATGATATTGATCATATCCAGATGCATATGAATGGAATTGTAATATTCTTAATTAATTTGAGAGCCAATCATAACTGTTAAATTTGGTACAGCCACTACTAAGCATAAGACTTCCATGATAAGAATCTGTGAAATGTTTTCTCAAAGACTGCTCTGGTTGTTATGACTTCTTCTACTCTATTCTTAACAGCTTTCAAGTTGGTAATTGCACAGCCACAGGTTCATAGTTCAGTTTGTAACTGCACAGCCACATGCTTGTAGCAAAGTTTATAATTGCCACTACTAAACATAGTGTGTATATGATATTTGTAACTAACTTGAATGTTTGAAAGCAACCTCAATTAATATTGAGAGGTTATTCAGCTAGGGCCAGCTGGCCCTTTCACATGTGTGCTCTTGCCTCTCTGTGCAGTCCATATGTGCTCTTCCTCTGTCTCAGGCACTGGAGAGGCACTGGAGCCAACTTAACCTGGTTAAGTTAAATAATATTGAAAAGATGTTGAAGTTGCTAGATATTGATGGTGAGAAATCTGACCTCATAACTGGTTGGGATGCAATTGCTAGTACATTAATTAACAAAATAGAGTTGACATTTTCATAGCATAGTAGTTACTTTTCAAGGTCCTCTCCAATGCCAATCACCTATTTAGCTCACTTGACCCAGATGAACACTATGTCCACCATAACACCAACTGGGTGTTCCCAAGGGTCATGAACTATTTGTCATCTATACAGGAGTGGAATAGGGAGTTTGATTTAGCAAGGAGACAGAAATTTTATTAGGACAATCCCTAGGAAATTATTCATAAAACTCTTTATTCTAACCCTTCTAGCATTGACTGGTACCTTTCTTCCTTACATACCTTTTCCACAGATCCAAACCATCAAATCAACTTGGAACTTAATTCTGAATCTTTTATTTCTAATGTTCTTTGTCATGCATTCACAGAGATTGGAGAACTCTCAGGCCTTCCTGGATATTCCAGAGGAGAAGTGGCTGCTTGCTTATGGCAACTTCATTGGAAGCAAACCATTACCACAGATTTGGCCATTGCCATCCATGAGCAGCCTATACATAGGCAAAAGGCAGCTATGCCTCAAGCAGTACCGAGACCATAATCTCCTTACCTCTTTACTATGTATTGAGAGATGTATGATTACTTAAGAGACTTCTCAATACCATATTTTCCTTGTTCCAAATCCACCAAATCCATCAAAGGATCAAGATGATGAGTTTTCTCTGAAACCCAATGTACATTATTTTCCATTTCTAAACTTTGAAATTTTCGAAGAAGTCTGTGCTTCCAACCCTATTTCAAATATAGCTATTCTGGCACAATGTTTATCATATGGAGATACTTCTGTTCCAAATTTATACAATCTCTTTAATACCCCTGATCATTTCAGAGAGATTTACAAGGAACAATGGATTGATTATTGGAACCTCAGATGAAATTATCAGGAACAGAAAAGGGGAGAATGACTATAAAGACATTACAGATGTTAGAAAGAGTGTATGAAAAGGTTCTTTCACCAAGTTGCATGAGATGAAGAAGAAGATTTACCTGGAGATCCAAGGCCAATATCACCTCTTAGGGATTATCTATTATGAGAAACACAGGACAAAGAAGCACACTATTCTCCAGCTGCTTTTGAGGTTCTATCACCCCTTACAGAGTTAAACTGGGATTACAAAGCATTTGAAGAACATGCAGAGCTATGGGATCTTTTTACCTTTGCTGATGTATTTAATTATTCCATTACTGAACCAATCTTGCTTCTTTTCTAGATCTTGTTTCATCTATACAAAAATAGCTACCACTCTTTCCACAGACTTTCTCCCATCCAAAGAAACTCTTGCTTGAGTCCCTGTTCTCATAGGAGCTTCCAACTATTATGATTGATCACTTGCTCTTCATGGTCCTCTTTATATATTAGCTGGATGGAGTATGGTAGAGGAACTGCTGTATATCCCATTGCTGGTACTGCTGCAGAGAAAGCAACTTGGAAGGCCATTGATATGAAAATTTTAGGCTTTCTTTCCACCACACTGACTATTGAGTTACAATCTCAAGTTGTGTGGGAACATGCAGACTCTGTTTTACCATTTTCTAAACAATTATGAGATTCAATGAAAGCCCTCTTTGAAAAGAAGGGCATTCCTGAGCAGTTCTTACTCTTCCAAGACATTCTTCACACTAGAATTGATCACCATAATGTCTCCACTGGACTTTCCACCATCTCTGTCTTATTTATGCAACTTACTGCTGTGGGCTTGGAAATTCCAAAACAGTTACAGGCAATGATTCTTCTCTCACACCTTCCCTCTTCTTATAACATAATAATTTCTAACACTATTCAAACCATTGATACTGCTGATTTTACTATTGACAATATGCTCCCTCACATTGCTAATGAGACTAATACCATGTGCTCTGAGTCCAGAGACTTACATCCAAGTCCTTGTCCAACTGCCTCTCTGCCATTCCTGTCCAGCCTTCTCCTCAGGCTAATTGCACTTCTGCCCTTCATTGTGGGCCTGGTCCTCAGACTGCTTGGTCCACACCATAGGGCCAAGCTCAGGATTTTTTCTCTGGCCAGCCTAGTCAGAAGTTTCAAAATGCGACTTCAGGAGGCTTCTGTAGAGGTCATGAGCACAGACATGGTGGTTATGCTGCTAAGTATAGTAAACACAATTCCGACAACTATCAGAACTAGCAGGATCGCAAGAAAGGGGAAGGTATGGCATATGTTGCCATTATCAATGGGCCCTTCACCAACATGGCAACCATCAAGAAAGAACCTAGTACAGTTATTGACATCAATGAGACCACTGATAACCATTTCACTTCTCTAGAAGTTTCTGTC
Organism: Leccinellum albellum; assembly: GCA_038090015.1. Lineage (NCBI taxonomy): Eukaryota > Fungi > Basidiomycota > Agaricomycetes > Boletales > Boletaceae > Leccinellum > Leccinellum albellum. Next base: position 10,776 of record JBBPLX010001160.1, read on the forward strand.
CCTATGGATGAGTTTTAGGACAAGTACATGGTTACTTATAAAGATGAGGAGGACACTGTTACGATCCGTCGTAACGGTAAACTCTTCCTTCACGTGCTGACCGGTTATGGTCTTCCGAGTTACCGGTTCTCCGGTTATCTATAGCTATAGGCGCTAGCGCCTCATGGTATTGTTCTAGAGCGG